>CAODLS011356794.1:0-21985 GCA_948243855.1 Flueggea neowawraea | reverse complement strand
TTTCCTTCTTCCTCTCAACTGTTTGTTCCTCCCTCTCAACTATATATTATATATATAAACTATAAACATTTTTAGAAGGTTTATTTTTAATTTTTTAAAATTTAGTAAAAATTATTAAGTATAAATAATTAGAAAAAATTAAAATAGAAAAGTGGAAAAAGAAAGAAAATTAATTAGAAAAAGAATGTGGACTAAATGAAAAAAAAATCGAAAAATAGAAAAATAGAAAAAGAAAAAATAATGAAAAAATTAAGAAAATGCAAGTGCTGACTTAAAAAGATTTATTAATGTTTTATTTTTTATTTAAAATTTATTATATGGTTTATTTTTTATTTAAGCAAAAAAAAAAGAGTTTTTGGTTTCCGTGGGAAAACTGATTTCCGAACGGAAAAAGAATCTTTGCGTAAAGAAACATAAAATGAGGTCTACAGAGAAAAAACCAAATGTGGGGGGCATTTGGTAATTAAATTTTCAAAAGTTGTCAAAAAGAAAAAGAATTCTTGGGCCTATTGATCATAAACTGATACTCCTTTATTTAGAGGTTTTATTACGTGACATTAGACAAGTTAATGACTTGAATTTAAAGATAAGTTAATTGGGATGGTTCTAAGTAGTTTCTATTTTTGTCATTAGTTATAATTAATTGATTGCAATCCCAGTCACTTCCTTGATGACGGTTTATGGATAGACAAAGTGGATTGCGGGAAAAAAAAAGTCTAAGAAGGAAGAAAGATTGGTCTTTGTTCATCAAATTTTGTTTTCTTTCTTCCCTTTTCACTACTTTTCTTATGTAACCACTTATCTAAAATTAGCGGGACAAAGGAAAAAGAAAATAAAAGAAGAAAAAAAGATATACCTTTTTCTCCTCTATTTTCCTCTGTTTTGAAAGGCGAAATATGAAATAAAAATCAAATCGGATGTTTGGTATTGGGTACCGAAGTTTCAATGGCTGTTTGGTATTCTATTGAGTTGTGCTATGGGGATAATTTATAAGTGTAACTCCTCGAGCTGAGCTTGAGTCCAGGACCTTTTGGCAGTCGAGAGAGTGATTTTCACTAAAAAAAACACACGGTTAGCGATAATTAATATTGTTGCTAATAGTACCGACTTGTCACTAATGCTATATTAGCAACAATATTGGCGACAATGTTATTGCTGCATATCCTGTGGCTAATTGCATATTCGCTGCAAATAAACGCATAAACAGAAACGCCAATTTTGTCGCTGATTGGGCGACAAAGCCAACTACTACATTTTAGCGCCAATGTAGATATTTTGTCGCTAGAGAGAAAGAACATTTGGCGTCAATCGTTGACGAACGATCAAGGTTCTTAGCCAAAAAAATTCAACATTGTCCTGTCGTAACTCTATAAAAACATTTTTTTATCAATGAGGATCAAAATTTATAATTTAATTGTTTTTATTAATACTATTCACAAATCTCAAACACAACAACAACAACAATAACAACAATAATAATAATAATAATATAACTGTTACACTAAAAGGCAAATATATAAACAAAAATTCATTATAATAAATAATAACAGTAACAATAATGTAATTCATCCAAAAAATGACTCTATAAACTAAAAAATAAACAAAATTCAAAAGAAGGATCTACAATTAAGTCCTAAATAGTCATCGGAAAAAAAACCGACGATGATCAGCGGCGTGTGGGTGATAAATGGCGGTCTGGTCAATAAGGAACTAATAAGACCACAGTTCGAACACCTATTGAGCTCCCCAGTCCGGGTGAACCTAGCCTCGGAGGTAGGGCCAATAATTTCTGGCCCGCAGCTCAGCCTAAACAAAAATATTATATTTTTTATAGTTTATATATATAATATATAGTATATTAATATTAATTTAATGTATTATATGTAATAAATTAGTAAAAATAATTTTAATTATAAATTTAATAGTTGTTTAATATTTATTAAAATATAATTTATATAATAAAGTATATATTAAATTATATTTTGATAAAAAAATATTGAATATTAATATTTAAAAAAATGTCTGCAGGCCAACTCTTTTGGATGGACACGCCTGGGCCAGACCTCCAGTCCGGTCGACCGGGCTGAATATTTAGGGGGGTGGCCAAACCATGCCCACCCCTACTTGGAGGCTAGCCCTTCCTTCGGGCTTTATGCGATATGCCATTGTAGCGGCCTAGTTTAATTGGGAAAATCACACATTTATTTTAATGAAAAATACAAAAATTCAAAAATAGAAGCTTCCAAACATATTTCCATAATTGGAAACACGCGGAGACCAAATTTTAAAAATGTCATATTAGAGAAACTGATTTGTAAAAATCTCATTTTCGTGAGAAATCACAATATTTTTGCGAGAAAATTGAATCAAGCAGAAAAGGTGTCCAAGGGTCTCCACTAGAGGTTTTCAATGGTCTCTAGGGGTCTCCAGATCTCTAAGGGTCTCCAAATCACAAATTTTTATATAAAATTTGATTTAATAAATTCTCGATATAATAATTTTTTCAGATTAAATATATTTACAAGTCTTCATAGAAGGTCTCCAGAGGTCTTCGGAGGTCTCCAACTGTCTCCAGCGAAGGTCTCCAACCGTCCCCAGCGAAGGT
Source organism: Flueggea neowawraea (assembly GCA_948243855.1). Classification (NCBI taxonomy): domain Eukaryota; kingdom Viridiplantae; phylum Streptophyta; class Magnoliopsida; order Malpighiales; family Phyllanthaceae; genus Flueggea; species Flueggea neowawraea. The sequence goes on along the minus strand of CAODLS011356794.1, from coordinate 19,380 downwards.
TTCTAAAGGTCTCCAGGAGTTTCAAACGAAGGTCTCTGAACCTCACTCATTTATTTTTTACAAAATTTAATTATATTTTGTTGAATTAGTTTATTCGGAGGTCTACATAAGTCTACAGAAGTGTTTAAATGTGTACACGACCTTAAAATTAAGTTTACAAGGTGTTCAAAAAGTTTCCAAAAGTCTCCATATAAGTGTACAAAACTGTTATTTTTAAACTTAATGCAATTCCATAGAAAACTACAACGTGAGAGATTAAAAAACAAAAATACATACAACAAACACACAACAACAACATCATCAAATTGGAACTACCACCCAATCACCACAAAAAATCTCAAAAAAATACACAAAGCCGCCACTCATTGAAGCAAACCCTAGCCTCCGTCTAAGTCGTTGACGTCGCCTCGCATTAATCTATAAAAAAACAAGAAAAACCTAGCCTCCATCTAACTCAGTCGACGCCACCTCCTGCTAGGGCTTCTCCGCCGCTCAGACTTTTGATTCTCCTCTGGAACGGATCTGCAACCGTCTTCAAAATGTCGCCTCTCCCTCTTGCAAAAAAAAACAAAATCATAGGTTAGCACCAAATCTGCACCAAAACAAAATCATAAAAAATATTCTCTCAACAACAAATAACAAATTTGCACCAGATTTGCCGCCACCGCCTCCGTTTATCGTTCACACCTCCTTCTTCTCAGTCATTAATCAATCTCGCTCGTCGAAGGAGGAGGGAGAGAACGAAAGACAAGGAGAAATCGAGAGAGAAAGAGACGGTGGAGGAAGAGTGGAGATGATGAGAGGCAGCCAAGACGGATGGGTGAGGAGAGAGAGAAGAAGTGGCAATTAATGCTATTTTTTGAGAGAGTGTGTGAGAGTAGAGAGGATGAGAGGAGGAGAGAAACGAAAGAGTGAGAGAAGAGAGGAGGAGAGAGAAAATGAATAGAGTGGAAATTTTTTGAGAAAATAGGGAGAGAAATTGAGTTTTATTTAAATACATCTGCATTTTTAAGAATTAGAATTGAAAATGGTATAGAGTAAATTTAAACTTAAAAATATGTCATTTGAATAATTAGCAAACTGTGAATAATTTTTTGTCAAAATCTAAATTTTAATTGTGACACTGAGTATAATTAATTCAATTTAATTGGTGGTGTGCCGCGCTCTGCCCTACAATTTGTAGCGTTGCAATACGAAGCAACGATTTTTTATTAGAAACTTCGATTTTTTTATGTTAATTTAGTGACAAATTATTCAAAGTATATAAGAACAATTATTTTACTTGGAATCCCTAATTTCCACCATTGGTTCTTGTATTACTCTTGAACAAGGATCCATTTATACTTCTGGTCGTCTAGATATCTCTAAAACATGGAACAAATTCTGTGCGCACAACAAAAGGCTATCAAATATATTAATTATAATTAGTTCTTATAACATAACATGTTTTGTTTTTGAAAATAATCTTAATACATTAACGGCCCTGTCATCGAGATAGCGCTCCAATCATCGGGAGAACCCATAATATAATTAAAAAGAAAAAATATCATAATTAGTCTATAAATTTTCAAAAAGTCTCAAATATTTCAACAAAATCACAAAGTTTGACAAATATCCCAAAAATGATCAGTAGTTACAAACTTTTACAAAATTCACAAATGTCACAAAATGCCAAAAATTTCACAATAATTGAAAATTTTCAATAAAATCTCAAACATTCAAAATATTAACAAGTATTTGAACAAACAGCAAAAAAATTCAATATTAAAAAATATTTAAAATAATCACAAAGATTCAAATTCAAAAATTTTAATAAAAATCCCAAAACGATCAATGTAAACAAAATTGTAAAACAAATTAACTTATTTCACAAAAAAAAATACAAAATTTTCACAAACATTGAAAAGTTTCAAAATATTTAAAGAAAAATCTACAAAATTTGAAACGTTACGCAAATTAATAATATTAAAAATATATTCAAAATTTAATATAAAAAATCACAAAATTTCAATAGTAACATATATTGAAAGTCTTCATAAATAAATAGAATATTCATAAATACTAAAAATTCATAATTTTCAAAAACAAATCCCTAAAAAATTAATTTTACAAAATTCCTCTAAATTAACAGATTTCACAAAATTTAAAAAATACAAAATTACAAAAAAGTTTACAAATTTCACAAAAAAATCAAAAAACTAAAATATTCATAAATATTCTAATTATTAGCAAATTGTTGGAAAACGGGTTCTCCCATGCGTGGTTATGGGTTGAACCAATACGGTTGGATTATGGTTTGGGTTTTCTAGTTGGTTTAAGAGGAGTTGAATCGGCCAATATAAATTCTGATAGATTAGGAATCCCTAACCTATAAGTTTTACAAAACAAACGTGAAACATAGACTCCTCTCCTCTCCCTTCCATTGCCGCCACTCTCCCTAAGCAAAAAGATAATTTTTTCTTCCTTGATTGCGGTACAAATTTAGCTGTTGGCATTTGGGTTGTGGGAACATACCACATGTATGTCTCTTTCAGTGATTTGTAGTTGGTGGTGGCCAATGCCACCTTGTTGTTCTTGAAGCATTCTGCCAAAAATTTCGCTGCACTCCAATCGAGGTAGGTTCGATCTTACATTGTTTAATTTGTTTAGTTCAGTATCGAATGCTTTCATTTGTATCAGAGACTAGGTTATTTTTAATGATATATTATTTATGTGTCGTCATTGCTGTAACCTAGCTATTGGACGAGTATGTAATGCTGTAAAAATCATTTCTCATGTTCTTTCGCAATTTGCTTTTGATTCGACTGTCCGAATAGGCTAGAACAAAGTTTGGAATTTTTGAATTCTGAATGTACCATTGTCTTCAGAAAATTTTGAAATCTTAGACTGCAAATTTTAGTGTCAAAATTCGACCAGAAAGGCAGCACATGAGTTGCACGCACAAACCTTGATGCGTGTGATGGTGCACTATTCCAACTGGGGATCGATGCGCTAAGGCACACGTGGCACATTGTGATTCGATCGCGTGTTCCACGTAAGCCCAATCATAGTGCGACATGTGGACGACCAATCAGCACATCTGTCATCAGAATGGTGACACGTGACCCAGTCACGTGAAGACCCATGGCACGGGGTGCCAGGTAGATTCCACATCTTTCACCACGTAGCACAGTTGATTAGGACGCCATGTCAGACATATGATCCAATGAAATGGTGACATGTGGCAACTAGTGACACGTGGCATTACCATGTCATCATATCACGTCGAATTTGGTTGCCACATCAACCAATCAGGATGTGTCACGTGTCCTAGGTTAACATATGGACCATTCAGGTCCCACGTGGCATTAACAACTGGAGGGCGTATGACGACGCATCAGCGAGTGGATGCATGTCTCAGCTTTTTGTAGCTGTGTGTGGAGAGGACATGGGGGCATTTCTGGTCTTAAAAAATTGAGTATTTTTCTAATGGATTTAAACTATACATTTTCTAGAATTTTAATTTTTTGGTAAGTTTTTTATTTCCAAAGGTAATTTTTAATTATTTATGTGTTAAATAATTATATTTGCATGTTAAATGTGTCATAATTACTATTTTAAATCTGGAAATATGATGCTTATTTATAAATGTGATTTTATAAATGTACTGTGTATTTATAAATGTGAATTTATGAATATGCGTCGATCTCTTTATTGATTGAAATGATCTAATCCGTGTCTGTAATCATTACAGATATGGCGATAATGAAGAGAACACTTCATGTCCCTAGGTCGGCTGAGGGCAAAGCAACACTGTAAAGAATGGAGCGAGCCATTAAGAAGGTTTGTCTGCCGATATACGTTCATCCAGATGATATCTTTAGTATCATGGAGCATGTCATTAACATGAACGACATGATACAATAGTGCATATGGGAAGGTGGCTTCTCATGTGGTGGTGGTGAGCAACAAATGATTAACATTGTAAGACAATCTCTCACTCATCCACTATTGAGGTGTTTAATGGCTTCAGTATTGGATGATGATGAAGAGACTTGACGTGAAACACTCGGGTTGTTCTCCGAACGACTCAAGATCAGAGGCATTTTACTTCCTTGGGGCTTGAATGACCTGGCCTGGCAAAGTGGTCACAGGGTCAATCATCCATTTGTGGGATGAGTCACCCATGCCATTCTTGAATGGGCATGGGAACTGCTTCCTCTTAGCGTTCCTAAGACTTGTGTGAGGATTGCTCCATTTCCAGCTATTGAAGATGTTGAAGATTAGTTCGAAGAAAATTTTAGTTATGAGGAATAAGGCTATGTATCCATCTCATAGTTTCTAGCAGGATATTTGGAATTAGTAGAATCAGATTTACAAATTTGTTTTTCCAGTTTGATGTTTGTCTTAAAAATGAAAACTATTTATGGATGGTTATTCTTGGTTGCCTATGCTCAATAAATAAATGTACATGTGATGTAATTTGTTTACTTGATTCATGTGATGCAATTTATGTGTGTAAATTTTTACGCGATATTTATTGATAATATCTTGAGCTACATGACTTAGTGATATACAATAAATTATATAGGATGTTTAGTAACAAACTAAATATCCATAACAATTTACTATCAATAAATTGACTCTAGATTAGTTAATTATTTTGTATAGATGGTAACAATACATAAAATGTTCTTGTTCGTTTTGGTACATAATAAGAGACTTAGCTAGATAAATTTAAGTAGATAGTAAATTAAGTGTATTTCTATATCTCCTCATGTGTAAATGCAATGGTATCCTTAATTTTATGTTGTTAGAAATGGCCACTCCATCAAAATCCATCGTTACTGAATTGAACAAAGATTTGAAGCTAAACAGTGACAATTACGAAATCTAGAGCATGAAAATATAGTACTTACTTGACGACTAAGAGGCTCAAGACACATTGGAGACATTAGTTGTCGAACCCGAGGATGGCAACACCGCTCAGCAAAGGCGTGATAAGGGCGCCTATTTGGCTTTGAAGAAAAGGAACTCTACGTGCTCGCATCATCCTGTTGAGTGTCATGGATGATGACATTACAAGAAATTCTGAAAGTATCAAAATGCCAACGATCTCTTTGATGCATTGAAGGAGAAGTTCGGAGGAGTGTTGTGGACCAAAATTTGCTCCCTAACTATCAAATTTGATACTTACCGAAAATGGCTTGATCATACAATGAAGAAACATCTAAGGGAGATATTCAACATGATCAACGAGCTCGGTGATACTTCTCATAAGTTGACATAGGAGCAGAAGGTTCAAGCTGTTATTTGTTCTTTGCTTGCAAATTGGGAGCATATGAATTTGCATCTAACACATGCCTAGAACATCAAGACATTTGACGATGTCATTCATCACTTAGAGCTTGAGGAGGATTGCTTTGTGTCGATCAATGTGAATGTCGAGGTCAACTTGGCCAGATCCAACTCGAACAAGAACAATAAAAAGAGGAAGAATAGACCTTCCAATTCCAAAGGCAAAGCTAAAAATAAGACTACCAAGTTATCTGGTCAAAAAAAAAAAAGAAAGAAGAAGAGAAAGTTGAACATTTCTAAGTTGAAGTGCTACAACTGCTGACAGAAAGGGCACTTTGCAAAGGATCCTACAAAGGTACAAAACGCTAACTTGTATATTAGTTATGTGAATGTATCTAGCTCATTGTTCCTAGCATAGTTTCGTCCTTTATGGGTGATTGATTCAAGAGAAATAAACCATGTGACGAGGGAAAAGGAAACCTTTATTGAGTTTGGACAAGTTCCAGTGGGAACAAGATGGATATACGTGGGCAACAACTCCAAAGAGGAAGTCAAGGGTATCGACTCTTGCAAGTTAACCTTGCAAAGTTGTTGATCTTTGATATTAGAAGATGTCCTCTATGCTTCAGGAATAAGAAGGAACTTGATCTCTGTCATGCAATTGAAGAATGTTGCTTTAAGATGCCTTTTGAGAATAATGATTTTAATCTTTATTTGAGCAATGTTCTTTATGGCTCTGGTCACATTTCAGATGGTTTTGTTGTTTTGGATTTGGATCCTTATAGTTTGAATTAATCTAGTTTTTCGTATGTTGCTTCTTATTCTAAAAAAAAATGAAGATAATACAAAATTGTTGCATACCAAACTTAGCCACATTTGAGAAGATCAATTGGTTCGATTGGCTAAGGCAAGCTTGCTTGGTAACAAATCAAATGTTGAGTTACCTACATGAGAGAGTTGCCTAATGGGAAAGCTAGTTAGAAAGCCATTTGGTAAAAGGACTAGGAACGAATAATCATTGCAGTTAATGCATTTAGATGTTTGTGGCCCATTATTTCATCACCTTTATTGATTTCTATACTAAGTATGGTCACATATACTTGGTTGCCCATAAATAGAAAGCATTGGATTCTTTCAAAAGGTTTATGAATCAAGCTAAAACTTAACTAGAAAGAACAATCAAAGCTTTGAGAACCGATCAAGGCCGAGAATACTTCTCAGAAGAATTCAAAGCACTATGTAATGAAAAGGAAATCGAACATTAACTATCCATTACCAAAACTCTACAACAAAATGGAGTTGTTGAAAGAAAAAACATAACTCTCCTTGATATGGTTAGTCTATGATGGAAGAAACGAATTTTCCGATTTCCTTCTAGGGAGATGCATTACTCACTGTTGCCTTGGTCTTCAATCGAGTACTCCCCAAAATTGGTAACGTCGACTCGATATGAGTTATGGACTGAACATAAGCTCAATTTAAGTCATTTAAAGGCATATGGTTGTGCTGATTTTGTACGTGATACCTCAAGCAAGTATGGGAAGCTTGGTCCAGGAGGTAAGAAGGTAATGTTTGTAAGATACCTTAAACTCTCAAAAGGATATGTTCTAATAGGAGAACAAGAAAATGACACAATAATCGAGTTTGATTCCTGGGATGTCACATTCTTGGAAAATGAGTTTCCTAAACTGGGGAAAGTGGATCAAGATTTAACTTTTTACGAGATTTAGGAATCTGATACCTCATGATGACTCCATCTGAGTAGGGAGAAATGAGGCCAAGAGTAGAGATAATGTATCTCAACCTCCAATAAATGCGGATATTTTTTATCCTATCCTTGATTTGAGTGGAAGTAGTATTCCAAATTCCAGTGGGAGTATGGAACTTCATCCCAGTAGGAGTGTGATTTCGAATCTTGATGAATATATTTGTTACGTTTATTATAAAGCGGAACGCCCACGTAGGTCTAAAAGAGGGCAAATCCTGCGATGACATTTTCACTTGAAGAATATAGCGAAGCTTTTTTTTTCCATACCTCAATTCGAGGATGAACCTCACATTATCCAAGAGGTTATCTCATCACTAGCGAAATAAGAATGGATAAAGGCAATTGAAGAAGAGATGGTGTTAATGAAGACCAACAATGTGTGGGATTTAGTCGATCTTCTTGAAGGCTATCGAAAATAAATGGATCCATATAATCAAACGATCAGCCAATGGCAAGCCCACACAACCTAAAAGTTTTTTGGGTACTGAGGGGTTTACCCATATAGAAGGCATCGACTACGATAAGACATTCTCCCCTGTGTTAAGATTCACATCTATAAGGTTAATTTTTTCCATAGTAGCCAGTCTAGACCTTGATTTACATCAGATGGATGTGAATACTGTGTTTCTCAATGAAGAATTTGATGAAATAATCTATATGGTTCAACCTGAAGGTCTCGTAGTTCCAGATAGTGAATGTAAGGTTTGCCGACTGAGACGATCAATTTATGGCTTGAAGCAGCTTTCTAGGAAATAGTATATTCGTTTCTATAAAGCAATAATCTCATTTAACTTTGAGGTAATCAATGAGGACCATTGCGTGTACATCAAACACGCGAATGATGAGTTCGTCATCCTGACCTTGTATGCCGATGACATATTGTTGGCTGGGAATGATCTATTTTCATCAAAAGATTCAAGGATTGGTTGTCGTTCAACTTCGTGATGAAACATATGGGTGAAGCATAATACATTCTCGGAGTAAAGATTTTAAGGGATCGATCGAGGAAGTTATTAGCTCTCTTATAAGAAACCTATATTAACAAAATCCTTGAGAGATTCAATGTGTCAGACTGCAACCCTGCGGATACGTCGATTGCCAAGGGAAAGTCTCTTGACAAAGATATGTGCCCACAAATGCCACAAGACATAGAGTACATGAAAAGAGTTCCACATAGGAGTGTCACAGGCATAATTATGTATGCAGTGCTATATACTAGGCCATATATTAGCTTTGTTATCAGCTTAGCAAGTCGATATCAATCCAACCTAAGGAATAAACATTGGAAAGCAGTGAAAAAAAATACTAAGATACTTAAAAGAAAACTGTGAATTACTCATTGTGTTATCAAGGAAATGATCTGCAACTAAGAGGATACACAGATGTTGACCTAGACAGTGATGTGAATAGAAAATCCACATCTAGCTATGTCTTCTTGCTTGGAAATGGAGCCATTTCTTGGGGAAGCAAGAAAAAAAAATCTTGCATAGCATTGTTTACCATGGAAGCCAAGTATATACCTTCTTCAATCGTCGTGCAAGAAGCTATATGGTTGAAGCGGGTTTACAAAGACCTTGGACTGATTGCCTTACAGGAGTCCACAACTATCCATAGTGATAGTAGGGTTGCGATAGCTTGCACCAAGAATCCGAGATTTCATGGGAAAATTAAGTATATCAACATTAAGTATCACTTTGTAAAGGATATGGTTGCACGAAGAGAAGTGAATATTGAGTTATGTTCCTAGTTGTGAGATGATAGTAGACTCTATCAAAAACCGATAACCAAAGACGTGTTTGATGAACACTTAAAGTTTCTATGGTTACATAGAATATAGGGACATAATGTTGTTAAATGTAATGTTAAACTACATAGTTAAATTTTGTGTTTAACAATGTATGATTTGATTATTTTTTTGAGTAATAAAATCATCATTATTCAAGTTTCATTGCTAGCAATACATGATAGTGAACATTATTTGTTAACGTTCGCTAATACTATTGAGCATAGTAAAGCATGTTGGATGGAGAAGTAACCCACTCACACGGGTGTTTACCTCGGGTTTAACCATTTTTTTTGTTAAATATCCAGATGAGCAAGCTCAAAATCACATCAGGTTGCCTTCCTAGTAGTGCAAGATGAAGACGTATGGTTGGTTTGCAAAATATGGCATGGATAAAAGATCCATGTTTGGATTACTAGGTACTCGAATGTTGAGAGCTTGAGTAGGCTTAGCATAGTTCCATCTTAAAATCAGAGGTAGTCCTTAAAGAAATGGACTAAGGTTGAATGCTTGAGTATTCTCTAACCGAAGCCTCTGCATGGTGTTTATAGAATAAACGTACACTCCTTCAAGGAAGGATAGAACACCATGAAACACAATCATACCATATGCATTACACTAGCAAGGGATGAGAAATATTATTGTAAAGATGATCTCAATTTCTCTAGTATGAGACCCTACAGTGAACAAGATGTTCTTTGCACTATCTACCTTTAAAACTCTTAACGCATACCTAAAGTATGAGTTGGGGTGGTTACTTTAATGAGAGAACATTACCAATTACGTGTACTGACAAAGAACATTGTCTAAGGATATTTAAACAGTATTGACTGGATATTGTTAACCAACACAAATATGAGTGTGCATATGACACTAAAATTATTTAATCTCCTTAAAAACAGGAGCATTTTAGTTTCATCTCTCATATTCTTATTTTATCTCTTTAATTATGGGAGATTGATAACTAATTTACGGTGTCTTTTTTATGTAAATACTTTTCTTCTTTGTCTATCAATGAAAGAGTTTTAAAGAATGTCTTCTAATACAATTTGTTTCAAAAACTGTTGTAGTAATGTAAAAATCCCTAATAAAAAAGAGGGTCAAGTTTATCCAATAAACATGTGGAACAAGTAACAAGTCATTCATTCTCCACAAATATCACTTCTTTGCCGCCTCTTTTTTTCCAAGTGAATGTTCACTTCTAAACTGAAATTATTTAATCCATATCCCTTCGACGTGGTTCTTATGTAATCTCGGAGGAAGAGTTGAGGAGCAAATACAAAGGCGTGAGGCATAACATTCTTATAATTCTAGAGAACTTCATGCTGACAGTTAAAGATCGATGGCTTAAAGTCGATGAGCTTAGAAGTCTAAATTTTAGGATCTTAGGAGCCTTGCAGTTGAGAAGAGGGGATTAGATTTGTTGCATATTGCAATAACATAGGTTGTATATTTAATATATTGTGATTTTTAAAAAAATATGTCAATTTTTTTATTTTTTTACTGTACAATTTGTCAATCTGTATCTATTATTTATTACTCAATCCATTAAAACTAAATACTTCCAAATTTTTAAGCCTAAAACTTCAAGCTAGCTCGCAAGTTTGGAAACTTAGAAAAAACTTGAAGGACTTACCATTGACTAACCTCTCTTTGTCCTCTCGTTGCCTCTCTCACTCATCACCACATAGTTTTAGACATGGTCACGGTTCACGAACCGACAGTTCATGTTCAATCAGGGGTTGAACCTAAACTGTTGAACCTGAACTGGACTGTAGATCCACGGTTTGGGGTAATTTCGGGTTGGTTCCAATCCGGTTATGAGTTTGATTGCTTTTGACTGGTCAAACCGACGATTTTGGTTAGGCTGGTTTATTTTTTTAATTAATTTTGTAATCAATTTTTAAATATTAACTACATTTCTTTTTAACATGGAGGGAATTTTTATAAATGAAAAAATAAAGATAAAAATTCATTGGTTTTTAACATGGTTTTCCCGGTTTTGACATGGTTTGGCGAATGTTTAACATGGTTCGGTCAGTTTTTGATCGCTGGAACCACTGGTTCTGAACTGCGGACAACCGATGGTTAAACGGTCTTCACTATCCCTTAACCGGAAGCAGCCCATGAATCGTCGATTTTTATTGTGTGGTTCACGGTTCCAGGCCGATCCAATTTTGATCGTTCTAGTTCCGCAGTTCTAGTTCACTTTAGTCATGTCTACCAGACTATCACACAAACATTTTCTCTCTCTAGAACCGTTGGTTCTAAACTGCAGACAATCGATGGTTAAACAGTTTTCACTATTTCTTAACCGGAAGGAACCCATGAACCGTCAGTTTTTATTGTGTGATTCACGGTTTCAGACCGATTTCAACTTTGACCGGTCTAATTCCATAGTTCTGATTCACTTTAGTCATGTCTACAACACAAACATTTTCTCTCTCTAATACATGTATATGCGTGTGACATGACAGTCCAATCCAGACATTTTCAAACCCACAAAAGTAAAATCTCAAAAAGACGAAAAAATTTAAAGGAAAAAAATCAGAACTTTTTTTTTTAAATCATCAGAACCCTTTTTTAAAATCTTCCTTTTAAGACATGACCCACATCTACAGAACTGTTACCACACACATAACTCCAAAATACCAACTACTTGATATGACATATCAGATTCTGTACTCATAGCCCCATCCCAACAGACAAACCCAGTCACATTGTCATTCACATTCATCTCTCTCTCTCTCTCTCTCTCTCTCTCTCTCTCCGAGTATCATTACGCCGAACCTTTTCTATTACACATTACTAAAATAAAGGCGGATGTTTCCGAATTTCTGATACATATCCATTTTCTTATTTTATATAGCGTATAGTAAGTACTGTACTTACTCAATAAATAACTCTATAGTTTAAATGATAATAAATATTTAAAAAATAAAAATCAAAATAAGATTATATATTTAAAGGTTTAAAATTTTCTTGTATCTACTTTTGTATTTTTTAAAACGAAGATCAGTAAAAAAAAAGACTTAAAACCTGAGTATTTCTTATCAAAAAAAAAGTTGTACTATACGATGTGAATGCTCAAAAGTGTTTGTTATTTTGTTCATTCACAATCTAAGCACAAAAGTCTGTTTCCGTTTAAATCAACGGTTGTAAGTTCATTTGGACAGTCACCATCTATACATACAAGTGTATCAGTGTATGTTTCTTTCATTGAATAAATATAGTAGATAACTATCAGGGTTTTACATATTTTCACGTCAGCATGACATTGATTGTTAATACATGACCATGTTGAGCAACTTTAAGGTTTTTTGTTTATAATGTAATTAAGCATATGTTACCTGTCTATTTGTCGTTTAATATATAAGATTTAGATTGCTTAAGATGATGATTATTTACTATAACTTGAGAGTGACTGACATGTAAATTTGACCAACCCTAAAAAGGGTTTCCAATAAACCTAGTGACATGGCTAGGTATAGCGTGGTTGATGGAAATTCTAGGGTTTCTCTAGTGATACACACTTTTTCTTCCAAACCAATTGGCCAAACACTGCCTTAAACTTTTGTTATTCTATTTATTGTTTTGGGATCGAGCAAAATATGCTATGAGGCGGATATACCGAAAAGATAGGTTGATTTAGAGGAATGTTTGGATTCCTTTTTAAAGAGAATAAATCTGTGATTTGGTTGGTCAGCCTTAGGTAAGCCATATTTAAAAAAAAGTTTGTGAGAATCCCAAGATGGTGTCATCTCTGTCTTGTCATCTCTGCAAGTTTATCGAGTCATGCCATCAAATTTGGTGTCCGTTTATTTTATTTACCGGTTGATTATTGCATTGTTCTTCGCATTCATATTTCTCAAGTTACAGTATTATGTAGAACAAACTATTTACTTATCAGAATAAAAATTTTGGGTAAAAATATAGTGTGAGATCTATTTATGGAATATTTAATTGTCATTTTAAGAAATTAAGAAAATTTTTATCATTGTTATTAATTAATATTTTTTCTTAATTTTTTTGTATGACCTTAGGAAATTGTTTTGATTATAAAATAAAGAGAGAAATATTTTTTATTTATTTTCATAGTTCGACATTTTTTAATTATCTAGATCAACGAAAAGAAAAAAAAACTTTGAAATTTATGAATATTCTTAATTTTAAAAGCATTTAAATTCCACTAAAATGAGGCAAAATTTAAATTTTGATCACAAGCTAAAACAATTATAGTACCATAGTGATTTGAGAAAGTACTATTAGTAAACGATGATTTACAAATAACGTTGTAAGAAAATGTTTTTTATAAATATGAAAAATGTTTCATTATAATTGTAGCGACTGGTTTAAAAGTATAGTGGTTTGTATTGAGAAAACAAACAATCTTAACTTTTTTAAAATTGTGTTTTGAGTGATATCGCAATTGTACATCACAATTTTTAAGTCATTATTAAACACTTAAAAACTACAAGACTTTAAAATACAATTTTTACAATCTCTATACAATTTTAACATTAATGCCAAACAGAACCAAATAGAAAACGAGGTCCATGATATAAAAATTTTCATTTCACCCTAACTAATAAAATTGAGTTGATAAGCATTGACGTCATATTTCGTTTTTTTAAGAGTATTTCGTTTTTTTTAAGAAACTCGTTACACTATAATTGACACATTTTTTTGCGTCTCAAGTGATACCATTTTGGGAACATATTTGTAGGAATCTGATTTCAGAAGTTATAAAATGAGGCATATAACGACTTAAACCTAGCTAGCTAGAATTGAGGATGGTGTGAACTAATGGATCTTTGAGTGAAACACTAAATTACACAAATGTTATATTGGTCAAGTGGTCCTATCAACGACACAGTACAAACAAAGCAAGAGAACAAATTTTCTTATCAGTAATTTTTTTATTGGCTTTCGTTAGAATTCGAATTATCGATTTTTTAGTACTAAAAAATAATTTCAACGCCACCTCAAATTTATTAATTCCTTTAACTAATATTATAGATAGTGGCATTAAACAAAATGCAATTAAACAATATCTTATAAAATGTCATTAAATTGTAAAAAGTTTCGAACAATGCAATTACATATATAGTAATCACTTGATAGTGTTAGAGAAGTGCAAACACACATATAACTGAAAAAATGAAGGAGGGTGAGGTTTTTCAGATGGTCTTCCTTATTTTGGTTAGGAAACTTAACAAACCTCATACTAGTATTTGGTAATTATATGTAGAGAATCTAGGCTTCTATTACTCACAGGGTACCGTTAATTTCGCAGAATCCATTAGATTTTTGAGTTCCATCAGCTGCATATGATTGGTCTAATTTCGCAGGCTTGTTGCCATCCAGCTTCAGTCCGAAATGAATGTGAGGAAAATGTGCCCACTACAAAACAAATGTTTTTTTTTCTTCATAGGTTAATTAAAAGAATAATACATTTATTGATTAAAGAATAAATCATTGCATTTTTTCCACCATTATTTAAGTGGTTACATTTTAAAAGATTATAATAAATACACCGAAATATGCATTATATCTTAGTTTATATCAATAGAAAAAAATCTACTACAGCATAGATTAAATCAATAAAATTCACGATTCATCAAACAAAATATCGAACAAAAAAATAGAGGGAAAATGTGCATTTTGTGGTTAATAATTATATCCAAATCAATTGATCAAGAAGTATTATTATGCATAAACAACAGAGAAAAATAAATTAGGGTTCCCTGATAATCGAAACAAAGCCTATGCATGAAAAGTTTTGCATAAGAAAATTAAAAAAAGTTAAATACAAATTTTTTTTATCATTCATATGATTTGAAAATGAAAAATAATATTGTTTTGGTAACAGTCTAGAGAAAAATTTCCCAATTAATCTCTGCCGAAGCGCTTGATTCGTAAGAGTAAAGTCCGACTAATAAAGCATGATATAGATACATTCATTAAAACGTTTCATGTTATAGTTGTATTTTCGGTGAGAAATATTCACTTTCCATTTTTAATGTATGCAACTATAGCAACATTTTCTCTAGATAAAACCAAAAGATAAATGAAAAACAAGATACAGCCTGTGCTTCTAATATTTTTTGAAATGACATCTAGATACTTGGTTTTATATGTGTCCAAACGTGAAATACAAACAGGAGAATAAGAGGGTAATACACACACAATAGAGAGATCAAACCATGGACTAAAATACACATACGCTAAAAAATTAACAATGCATACATCCAATTATTTAAGTTAGCTTCAAATGGCTCATGAGTTGTATTTTTTTCATAAATGAAAATTTTATTAATGATCAAGCCACCAAATATTTTTACTTATCAAACTGTCACTTGCTAAGCTATGGAGATATGTTTAAAGAATGAGTCGTATTTGTTATCCTAATATATAGGAGACAAGCTTTCAGTTGCCACCACTAATAAACTTTGGAATTAATTTGATCTCTAACGTCTTAACAGACACCAAGAAGAAGACCTGCTGGTATTATATCTTAGCAATGGCTTTAATGTTGACTTTATTCCAATTTATTGCAATTTAATTCAAGAAAACATATATTTTTAGTATAAATTATCTAATAATTACATTTCAGATTTACAATTTCCAAAACTCATTATATATGTATGCATATATAACATTGAGTAACTAACAACACTAAAACTATACTAATTTAATCAATCCTCCTATATAAAGGCTAGCCAGAAGGTAGATTTAATTCCTAACATCCTCATTCAGAGTCTATTAATTAATTCTATCTTCTATCTTAAATATAATTATTTATAATTAATTAAATGTTTGATTATCAGTAAGGCTTACATTTTTGGCTGCGGTGCTGAAAGCTTCTCTATGGCTGATGTCAGGGTTACTAGCTTTAATCCTTTGAATTTCCTCCCTGAAAGATTGACATCAAGAACACATTTTATTTAGAGATGTGATTACTTTTTTAATTCATGATTAAATCTATTCTTTTTATTAAGAAAAGATAAAACTAATTATTTTGTGAATTATCCGACAGAAAAAAATGCGGAACTTACTTAATAAACCTGTTGTATGCAGATGGAACACGTTGTCTCTTCTCAGGAGCTGCATTACATTTCAATAAGTAAAACACAGATTAACCGGTAAATGTTATCTATATTCAACACGTATAAATTGCATGCCTAAGACAAAAATATACAAATTTATTAAGATTTACATTTCTCACGCAAGAATGATATTATATATTAGTAATTACACTAATTAATTATATTTTTTAAAAAAGTACTCTTGACTTCACGATTTTTCCTTTTTTTTTAACAAATATAATAAAAATGTCAATGTGACGCTCATATGATTTTTCCTATTTCTTTTATCCCCCAAAACAATCCCTTCCTTTTCAAAGTACAAATGTTTATAGTGTAAAAGGTGTCCGCAATTTTAATTTCTGGCTTTGCGGTTCAGTCCTTGGAAAAAGTAGAGGAAAAAATAAAACTGTTTTGGATTTTAATTCACTCTCTAATTTTTTTTTTACAAAAATTTATGAATATAAAACATATATATAATTAATCACTTTAATCTTGCTATATTCTATATATTCTAAGAGGCCAATGTTCTCTAATTATGAAAAATTCTTTTTTTTTTTCGTAGTCAAAACAAATTTAAGCACAGCCCAAATTTCATAAAGTGGAAAACCATACTTAGCCTCAGAAAAATCCTCCACAACAGGAAAAGTACACTATGAGCTCATGCTTATAGGGGCACTGTTTTTTGACTTTTAATTATTATCTTCTTCTTCTTTTCTTTTTACAGTGTGTGATTATTGATGGTAAAATGTCATAGGGCACTGTTACTAATTTAATAGTCAGTTACATTTTTCATGTAAGGTCACCGTCCAGTATGCGATGGATATATATATATATATAGATATCAACAGAAATTCAAAACTTCCTTTCCAAAGAATTTTAAGGTATCGTGGAAACTCACTGATATGACAAGTGGCCTCCATGGTGAGGGAATGATTTTTTTTTCTCAAAAACTATTCATATTGTAGGGAAATTTTCCCTTATTTTTCTGACCTTATCCCTGTTTTTAGAGGTATTTTGAAAAACTGATAAAAATATTTTCGTAAATTGTTTATAATAAAGATAAGAAAAACTTGTTTTTATCAAGACATTAAGACTATATTTAGTTGAGAAAATAATTTTTTATTTTCTGTTTTGCTTATATTTCTTAAAAATTAAAAACATTTAGAAAATATACTTGCTAATCAAAAAAATTTTTTAACAAATCCTTTATTTTTTCATCTCTAGTTTTTAATTTTTTAGAAAATAATGAAAATTTTTCTTAATTAAACAGCCCCTAATAGTTTTCCTTCTAGATTGGGTGAATAACTGATGAATTTTCTTGCATGGATTTTCACATAATATGTTGCATATATAAATTTATCACAAAAGAAAATCCATGTCCATAATAACTGATGAATTTTCTTGCATGGATTTTCACATAATATGTTGCATATATAAATTTATCCGACTCTCTATGTATGGATTTATTTATAAATATAATTTATACGTACTATAGTATAGTATGAGGTACTATATTATATGATAAGTGTTTCAGTAAGTACTTTATGATATATGAAAAATTACTTAAACATGTTTTAATGAGACTACTATCCAATTTTGAAGATTGTTACATGTTACTCCATTATAAATTCTGTGAATTGTTGGTGTTGTTAATATTTTATATGCACTTTTTTTTATCTCTATTATTTCAGTTTACAAAACCCTCTCTCTCTTTTACAATAAAACAGAAAGAAAGGAAGTGATGAGTGCATAAATCTTCTGTTATTAATAGCGATATGAGAGAAATTAAAGGAAGACTCACGGCGAATGGGAGGGATTCTAGGAGGAGGTTCATTCTCTGAAGTCTCAAATGCAGTGACCTTGTTGCACTTTGAAAATGACCCACATTCCTTGTATATATCTTCTGTTATTAGGTGTAGTTTCTGTGGTTTCGCTCCAAAAAAAAAATGACAGGAGTTACAAAATGAAACAAACTCTTACCAAGAAAATATCCAAAGCAAAAGACAACACACTTTTTTAAGAGAGAAGCAAGTTATTAACAAGTCAAATCAAACCAGATATGTCTTGAATTTTTTAGCACACCTCAAAATTAAATTGAATTGTATATCCTTAATGCTAGAGATGAATTATGCCATCATGCCTTTTTTAATCAAAATACAAACATGGCTCCGTTGGAATTTAGGTATAACTAAATGTTTATTTTTATCAAAGCACTCATAGTTCATTGATATTAGGGTTAATTTCAGCAATAAGAGATCGGAAATTTAATTCTCGAGTAAAAAATAACTTATCAAAAAGAAAAAAAAAAACAAAATGTGGAGTTTTGTTATGTAGTAATGTGATGTGAAATTAGGGGTATACCTGAGGATCTTGGAGAGGAACATTCTGAAGTGAAGCTCCCATGTTGACGGACAGCAAATTGGCACAATGTCCACATCTAACGGTGACAATGGTTAACAAGCTGCTGCTTGGGACACTAACCTGCACCCATCAATAATCATTTCTCAAATATATCAACCCTATCTTTAATACAATGCAATCTCATTTCACACACACACACAACATTAGACTTGGAACCTCAACATGTCTATATTATAGCTAATAACAAGGCTCTCATGAACTTCATTATACTGGAGCTAATCAAAAATTCGATTTTTAATTGGAGTAAATGAAATGACTTATGAAAAAACAAGCATGACATTCTTCCAAAACCCTAAAATCCAGGAAAACAAACAAATAAAAAAAAGAAAACGAAAACATTAGACCTTACATTAACAAACTATGCTCAATTGTTTGCCAAAAGCTCCATGCAAATACATCAGAAACATCAACCATCCATCCATGTCTGCTAGTCACACAATTACATTGTAAAGACTGATAACCAACATGCATCAGATCCAGCATCTGACACTAATATTCTATAAGAAACCAAATTGAGAATTTTTAAGGATCTAGAAAGAAGAAGTCCGTTAAGCAAGTATTTATGGAGGAACAAGAAGAAGAGAAAGAAGGTCTCTCCTTCCATTTGAGATGGAAATACAAGATGTAACATTTAAACCACTACAAAAAATGATCTTCATTGTGTTTAGGGCTATATATTTTATGGACTTATATGGTTTCTAAAGAGAGAAAGAGCGAGATATATGAACTTGTCCATATAAAGATCGAAGTCACTTGTTACCAGTTACCATATACTGACCTCACAGACACCTCACATGGGTAATAACTATAATCACTTTCTTTTGAGCCTTCCAATTTAAATTCCTCTCAAAAAATGTAAAATGTCTTTCTATCTCTCTATCTTTCTCTCTCATTCCTTTCGATGCTTACTGACTTATTGCCTGACAACTTATGCAAACAGAGATGATAAAAGCTACAACCAAAAAATGACCAAAACACTCACAAAGAGAGAGAGGGGGAAGTGAAAATGACGTGACTGGAACGGAAACCATAAAGACCAAAGA
>CAODLS011356624.1:0-10899 GCA_948243855.1 Flueggea neowawraea | reverse complement strand
ATTTAAATTATTTATACACCTGTCCTAATGTATTTAAGAAACCACCTATTAACCATTCTTTTGTAATAGTCTAACTTTTGAACCCTGATTGTCCTGCCGATACATCTTTTGTTACTCTCAAAATTATTGTAAATTATTTTCCAACCATATGGACAACATATGCAACTTCAGATCAATCTATATTGTATGCAATGCATGCTCATGTATATGTGGTTTTGGTCATGGTCGTGACAATATATACAGACATAGAAAATATCAATTTGTGGTATTGTGGCGGTACCGATGCATGTATGCAAATGCAAATGCTGACTAACTCTCGATGGGATGGATAATTTATGCCTAAATACCCAAACTCTCATTTTGATCTATACCCGATCGATCAAACACTCATATTAGCTGTAATCAGCCTCACAAACAAGGATCTAACCTCATATCCTACAAACAACTTCAAAATCATCAAGAATCCAAATCCCCAAGTTCAGATTTCTTGACCCACTAGACACAAATCGTCAAATCTTGACACCGAACGTCAGATCTATATATTTCTAACACCTATCTATCATAATACATCAGATACAACTCCGGATCTGATGAGAAATCTACAAAAATTCAGAACCCTAACTCGGATCAAACCCATTTCGTTCAAACACGAAATCCTTGGAAACCGAAGCTAGAATCCTGTGGGTATAACCTTAACCAAGCTTAATCTACCCATATTTAACTTCCTTTACAACAGAAAAGGAAGACCTGAACAAAACCTCAAAATTTGTTCAAAACCCTAGATGAACAAATATGACGTGAGATGGCAGAAAGAAGAGATCAAAGAACGATTCTTACCTTCAGAATCACAATGGAAGTGCTGAGGAGTGATTGCAAGGGCAAAGGAGTAGTTGAGAGAGTGATTTTGGTGGTTGAGATGAGTTATGACAGAAGAGCCGTAGGTGGGTGTATTTATAGACTTTCGGAACTGAAACATGGCATTTCATTTAATGCCCGCGGACCTGAAACATGGCATTTCATTTAATGCCCGTTGAACCTTCCTCTACGCACATTGACCGAGTACTATGTGTATAGACAAAGCTCTTGTGTGCGTAGATGGCAGATCTGGCGACCTTTCCTTCACGGATCAACGATCAACGTGCACACTACCTAGTGCTATGCACATAGATCACCATGCTCACCATGGTTCCACGTCCAAATCACATCCAACGTGCGTGGACGTCTCCAACGCACACAGACGTGCGCATACACACTTACGGTCGGGATGAGACATCCATCTATGCACGTCGTACAATCACCTATGCACGTAGACGACCCATTGACCTCAATCTATGCTTGTAGAACTCTCCTCAATGCACACAGATGACCTACTATGTGCGTTGCACACATAAACCACCTCCAAACATTCTCGATTGAAGTTTAACACCTCGAAATCCCGAATTTCCATGAAGTCTTGACGGAATACCATCAAATTTTGTTCAAAACGAACAAGATATTACAAGCATGGTCACAACACCATTAGGCGCCGAGTTTGTCAAATTGACCTGAAAAGTCTGCCATGAATCCAGAAGAGTAATAAGCAACCAAAGAGCAAGAATCTCATCATCAAATTTTACACCCATGCTAGATAACTGATGAAAACACCTTTGAAAATCATTCGAGTGATCGGATATAGAACTCCCATCTTTGTATCTCAAATTCATAGCCTATTTGAGTAGAAATACTTGTTGTGACCAATCTTTAAAGCATATAAAGTCTTAAGTTTTTCCCACAAGCTACGAGCATTAGTTTCATCAGCAATGTGATTTAACACGTCTTCCACCCATTCTTGAATGATCCCATAAACTTATGTGTGCTCAAATTTCCATTCTTCATCACTTTCAGCATCAGGTTTTTGAGTCGAAAAAATCAATAAGTGTAATTTCTTTATGAATTCCATTTATTTATGCCATCCAAATGTGTCATTCTAATCAAATTTTCTCCATCAATCAATCAACCAAAAACACCTAAAGAGCTAAAGTTTTGATACCACATGTTGAGAAAGCGTGGCAACACAAGAATGCCAAAACTATTTCCAAGAATTTATTTCCCACTTGAATGAACAAGAGGATCAAATATGGGCAGTCCAAATACAAATTAACAACAATAATCGCATAAAGAAAACATAACAATTTTTAATGTGTAAAACTCATTCAACGTGAAGGATAAAAAAGCACAGAACCAAATAAAAGGCTCCACTATAATTCAATAATGTTTACAGTAATAAAACATGCCAACAAGGCCTCAAGCAACCGTAATCACAACCACAACTCCTAGAAACAAAAATAACAACAAGAGTGTAAAGAGAACAAATAAGAGTGTTGGTTCAGCTAGTAACCGACAACCTTCATGACCTCAAAAATTGATCTCTACTAACCAGACGTCATCCAAATACGGACAAAAAAATAGCTCGATCCGACCACGAATACGCTTCTGATCGTAGAGTTTGATCAACTCCATCAGTGTTGATTACCAACCTAGACAGCTTTTGTTCTCGACACTAAAACTTAGAAAACAACCGTTAAAATCTGATGACCACCTTTCAAATTAAAGAACACACAAAGAAGAACAAACCCACCAAAATCAGAACGATCCAACCACGAATGGGCCTTCGATTGTTGATTAGAAAAGAATTTACGTGCTAGGATACCTCAGGAAAAAAAATCTCTCTTTTTGTGTATCTTGTGGCTGCATGAAATTGACACCTGCCACACCACATGTAGCTGTTGGAAAAATATGGTGCTAATTATGTGGTCCATCAACAAAATTTTCCAATTTTTATTCCGCACAAACTGCTTTTGTTTATAATAGATACACTTTCCAATATTTTGTTTGTACGCGCGTCACTTTTCAGATTCAGGAACATGTATTTTTATTCCATATGGACAAGGTATTTCGTACGGACATGCTATGTTGTTTATATATTTTTGAATGTCGCTATATTTTACTGATATCTTGTTTATATACTGTTTATATATGTTTTATATGTTCAAAATAATAAATAAACAAATTTGAATTTTTATATGTTGTTGGTACCTTGTTTATATGTTGCTTTCAACATATAAACTTCATATAAATAAAATATACGTTGTTGTTTATATGTTATATATATGTTGTTTACCTATTGAAAATAATATATAAATAAATTTATAATTTTTATGTTGTTGATTTGTTGTTTATATGTTACTGATAACTTGTTTAGTTGTTGTTTTTTCAACATATAAACAATATATCAACAATATTAAAGTTTTAAAACAAGAAACAACATACAAACAAGTTTTAAACAAGACCAAAAAAATAAATTTTAATCAAATTCTATTTTAAACAAGAAATAATATATAAACAACATATAAACAATTTTTAAACAAGTTTTAAACATGAAACAACATAAAAAAATCTATATAAATAAGTTTTAAACAATAGACAATATATAAACAATATAAAAATAAGTTTTAAACAAGTTTGAAAAATGAATAGATTTTAAACAAATTATAAATAAATTTAAAAGACAATGATAAATGTAATTTATTAAACTAAAAATGTAATTTATATAATTTGGTCCTGTAGCACGTGCAATTTTCTATTTTCTGCCATATTAAAAGTAGTTCAAATGGATCCGTAATATATTAATGTAGTTATCATGAATCTAAAAATGTCCCAAAAATATGAGTAAATCTTAATAGGCTTAAAAAAAATAAATCTCTTAAAGTTTAGGGTTTCTTTATACAGAAAGGGCCCAAAAAAAACCCAACACATTTTTTGTACTTTCATTTTATATTTTACAATTTTTTTAGAAATAACTATTCATGCTATTAATATTTTATTCTATACTAGCATAGTACACATGCGCTATTAACGAGTAATAATTCTACAAAAATTCCTTCGATACAAATATAAAAAATTAATATATTTTTTGAAGGTAATAAAATTGGTAATAATAATAAATTTTAAATATAAATATGAAGATAAAAAAAGAGGGAATAAGAGTATACCACGATGTCAATGTTTTTGGAAAAAAAAAAGATAGATTGGTATGGAAGATGATAAAATAGGCAAAGAGAAAATATATTTCATGTATTATTCAAATAGACGCTCGAGGAAAACACATTGTTAAAGTTGCTGATATTTTGTGTATAAAATTGTTAGTTGAAAAGTATGTAATATCCTGTCCGTTTCAGCTATGTTTCCTATAGTGATGGTCTTTGATGCTCTGTGAGCATGAGCATGTGTGGGTTGGTGTTGTAGAACCTTGAGAGTGACGAGTTTCGATAATGGGTAACTCGAGTTAGAGAAAGAGGTAACTCGAGTTGTGTTACCCCTATACAACTCGAGTTAGCCAGAATTATAACTCGAGTTAGGCGATGTCTATATAAATCGAGTTAACCCTTGCGTAACTCAAGTTATCTATGCAAAAGAAGAACGATGTTTTTCGATGTTCTTCGTCTTTAAGAACCCCAACCTACTCGAAATCAGTCATTACTCCACTTTTCTTCCTCCAGACGACCCCAAACTCTCTCAATTTGTTCCTCAACACTTCCTTTGGGTTTCTTGAGGTAAGATTGAGTTTCTAATCCTTTGTTTTCTCATGTTTTCTTCAAGATTGTGCATATTAGGGTTTTAGAATAAAATGGGTTTGAATCACTTTGGTTTGGGTAATTTTTGGGTGATTCCGAGTTGTTTTGATGGGTTTGGGTATAGATTTGTGTTCAGGAAGTTAATTAGAGTCAATGTATGCATTTGTAAGTGATGTTATCGGTTGCATTGAGTGATTAGTCGAATTGGGTAAATCTGGGCAAATGACTTACTCGAGTAAGCATTTTGGCTAACCCGAGTAAGATAAGACAGGATTTACTCGAGTTATCTTTTGATCAACTCAAGTAAAATAATCTAGGATTTACTCGAGTTATTTCTGACTAACTCAAGTAAAACAGACCACCTATAACTCGAGTTAGCTTATGACTTACTCGAGTAAACCGTGGTTTTGAGAGACTAAATTGTGACTTTTCGTATTTGGTGATTTCTGAGAGTTTGGGTAAGAATTTGGGGATTCTGACTTATGAATGACTAGTCGGTAATCCAAGCAGTCCTTGGGAAACTGTCTTGCAATTGCCGGATCTCGGGGGGACCAAACTGTAATTTACGTAGATACTATATTTTGGGGCGAGGGTGATGGATTCACTCTCGAGTTAGATTGTCAATGATTTCAAGGGTCTACATCTGCATATCATACATTGGTATCACCACAGTACCATATATTGATGTTTGTTGTATTGTATCTGTACAACATTGTGTGTCCGCCAGCACGAACAACCACCTACTAACGGTGTTTGACTGGGTCCTCAGCATTGGATACTAGGTGAGTGAAATGACAGCTTCAGACACATAGGTTGTGTCTTCAAATTGAGTATATTGTTTTTGATGTGTAGGGCTATGACATGAAAATGAACTAATAATTATTGGGTTAATTAATAATCGAGATTATGTGATTATTAATAACCAGCGTTTTGCTATGAAAAATATAAAGTATGTATTGGTATATATATACAAGAGAATTTTTCATAAAATGGAATAAAGAAAAATATGATGCATGAATTGATGTGAAATACTATGTATATAACACTTTGACATGGGGACACCTAGCTATGAGGTACGTAGCTTTTGATATATTAATGCTATGTCAAGGCCCTAGTTATCGAGGTAATGGGATGACCATGTATCCAACCAGATACACGCTTTTATTGAGCAGTCAGGTAGCGGAGTCCACACTGCTACATGGAAATATTTCATGGTCCCATATTATGAATTCAAAAGTGTGTGTGTATATATATATATATATTGTCTGAATGCATATTGTGTGATATGATGTGAATGTTTTTGCAAAATGAATTTTGGAAAATATATTATGTATATAGTGTGGTATCTATGTATATGTGTGGTATTTTTAAAGGATTTTCAAACCAGTCTTGTGATGCACGTATGAGGCGATCTGGAGTGTTATTTCCTCACTAGGGATTCTTACCTCTTTTTCTTCTGTTGTCTATGTTAACCTTCTTTCACAAGTGACACTTTGGACGCTAAGCATCTGATCCGTGTCTCGGACCTAGTGAGGCGCTTTTGACTATAGTGAGTGTCCTTGTTCGAACTCTACTTTGTTCTGTCATAGAGCTTAACATCGGACTATTGTTGATATACTGGGCTACACTTGTGTATTTTGGAATTTCTTTGATGATCTTATTTTTTACTAATATTTTTTTATATTGTATTTATATATCGATATATATATATATATATACACACACACACATATATATGGTTTTATTTTGTTTATAAACGTTTTATAAATGTTTTAAATAAATATTTGGATAAGTTGGGTAGAATGTCTGTACACAGAGGGTTATGCGAGATTGGTCAGGCTTCCATAGACGGTTCGCCTCGTACATCTGTCACGAGCCCGACTATGGGCCGTGACAATGATACTTAGGTAGTAGACGTAGACATCGAGTTGGCCGAACCACTATAATTTCTTGGTGTTCTTTCATTACTTGCAATTATTTTCGAAGAAAATTCAAAGATACTCAAACCAGACTATTCAAACCCCTTCTCTCTCTATTTGCTTCCTCTTCAATTCTTGCTACTAATTCAAGATAAATATCTCATTTTTCTTCTCTTTTTTCTTCCTCTTTCATGAATTATTTTTCAAGGTAAATCTCTCATTTTTCTTCTCTTTCATGAATTATTATGTGGATTTTTTGGGTGTTGTTTTGTAGGATGAATTTGGAGGCTAGGGTTTGGATTGATGTTTGTTTTTGATGGATTTGAGGTGGTTTTTTTTTATGGATAATGCTAGTATGGGTGTAGAAATGGTGTGGGTCTTGTTTGGTTGTGTTGAATGTGTATGTTTTTTTTGTTGGGTTTTAATTTAGTCCGAATTTTTGGATGCAAGGTTAGATGATGAATTTAAGTTTGTTCCCGATTGATTTTAGTAGAATGAACATAGAATGGAATGAGTTTGTGTTTGATTTTGAAGATTGAAGAGGATTGATGTAGTTGGGGTTTTTTTTTGGAAGAATGAAATTTTGTTTTTGATGATTTGTTGGTTTATTTGTGAAAATTGATGAATAATTTTGATGGATAAAAATTGTTGTAAGTTGATTTAAGGGATTTGAAATAATGAGTGTCGGTTTGGAATGATTTTGGTCGATTAAATCGAGGTTAGGGGTGCTTCTGGTCAATTTACTACAAAAAGAACCACAGTTGATATTTTATGTATTTAAGGTTTAAATTGAAATTCTGAACAATTGAGGGACTAATTTATAAGTTTTTAGGAGTTTAAGGACTAGTTAGTAATTTTGAAGAGTTAGGGGCTAGAATATAGATATGGAATATTTTGGAGACTAGTTTGTAATTTTTTAAAACTTGAGGACTAAAGTGTAATTTTACATCAAGGTCTAAATTTTGATTATAGTGTTGGGCTTTGGTCTGAAAAGGATTTTTTAAGCGTTGTTCAAGGATCAGAGCCTACATATGCATGTGCACGCATTTCGGTACAGCCACAGTACCACATCTCGATTTGTTTATGATATATTTGTTTCTGATACAATTATTTTAGCTCTGTTGCATTTTTTAGGTGGCCAGCCATCCACCAACAATCAGTGATTGGATTATTGGCACGACTTCTAGGTGAATAGATGACAGCTTAAGACACATAGGCTATGTTTTCCAAATCTATATGTTCTTGTTGTTCGGGCTTAAATTTGGAAATGGATTAAATATTGGATATATATATATATATTCCTCTTTCTCTATTTGCTGCCTCTTCAATTCTTGCTACTAATTCGAGGTAAATCTCTCATTGTTCTTCTCTTTCGTGAATTATTATGTGGATTTGTTGGATGTTGTTTTGTAGGACAAATTTGGAGGCTAGGGTTTGGATTGATGCTTGTTTTTGATGTATTTGAGGTGGTCTTTTTATGGTTAATGCTAGTATGGGTGTAGAAATGGTGTGGGTCTTGTTTGCTTGTGTTGAATGTGTATTTTTTTGTTGGCTTTTAGTTAAGTCTGAATTTTTGGACACAAAGTTAGATGGTTTGATGATGCATTTAAGTTTTTTCTCGATTGAGTTTGGTGGAATGAACATAGAATGGAATGGGTTTGTGTTTGGTTTTAAAAATTGAAGAGGATTGATGTAGTTGGGTTTTTTATTTGGAAGAATGAAATTTTGT
Organism: Flueggea neowawraea; assembly: GCA_948243855.1. Lineage (NCBI taxonomy): Eukaryota > Viridiplantae > Streptophyta > Magnoliopsida > Malpighiales > Phyllanthaceae > Flueggea > Flueggea neowawraea. The sequence goes on along the minus strand of CAODLS011356624.1, from coordinate 2,638 downwards.
TTTTGATGTTTTGTTGGTTTATTTGTGAAATTGATGAATAATTTTGATGGATAAAAATTAGTGGAAGGTGATTTAAGGGATTTGGAATATTGGGTGTCGGTTTGCGATGATTTTTGTCGATTTAATCGAGGTTGGGGATGCTTATGGTCAATTTACTACAAAAAGGACCATAGTTGATATTTTACATAATTCAGGTTTAAATTGAAATTCTGAACAATTGAGGGACTAATTTATAATTTTTTGAGGAGTTTGAGGACTAGTTGGTAATTTTGAACAGTTAGGGACTGGAATATAGATTTGGAATATTTTGCGGACAAGTTCATAATTTTTTAAAAGTTTGAGGACCAAAGTGTAATTTTACATCGAGGTCTAAATTTGATTATAGTGTTAGGCATTGGTCCGAAAAGGATTTTTAAGCGTTTCAAGAATCGAGTCTGCATATGCATGTGCACATATTTCGGTACAACCATGGTACCACATCTCGATTTGTTTCTGATATATTTGTTTCTGATACATTTATTTCAGCTCTGTTGCATTTTTGAGTGGCTAGCCAACTGCCGACGATCAGTGATTGGATTATTGGCACGATGTCCAGGTGAGTAGATCACAGCTTCAGACACATAGGCTTTGTCTTCCAAATCTATATGTTTTTGTTGTTCAGACTTAAATATGGAAATGGATTAAATAATGGATTGGTAATTTGTAAAATGGGATTATGTGATAATCTTTGAAGGAAGAATTTGGTTTCTAAAAAGCAATATTCACTTTATTTCCCTCTCGGTTTCTAATATATATATATATATATATATATATATATATACTCTCTTTCTGCTTTCTGACATCTGTTTTTGAGTTCTGAAATACAATATATTTTTGTATATATATCTTTCTGTTTCTTATTTTGTATCTGCATGCATGTAGTTTCTGTATTATTATTATTATTATAAATATTTTTTTGATATAGGATGCCTAGCTACAGGGTACGTAGCCTTTAGTATACCAATGTTCTATAAATGCCACTGTTACCGAGGTAATTTGGTAGTTGTATGTCTGGCCAGACATACGTATTATGTTTAGATGTTGGTGTAGACCACATCGTCTTTGTTTCTGGTGCTACGTGCACATTTCTATTTCTGGTGCTACATGCACATCTCTGTTTCTAGTCCCATTTCCCGACATTATGTTTTGTTTTAGGTATTATTAATATTATACGATGTTGTCGTGCATGCTGTTTACTTTGTTTGTGAATATTTTGAAATGGATTTTGGAAACATTATTACTTATATATAATGTGTATGCTCATATGTATATTTGGCTATATTTCTATACGGTATTTTTGAACTGTTTTCAAAACGGTTTACGCGAGGCCTGGAACCGATCTGGAGTGTTATCTCTCACTTGATTCTCACTCCCTTTCTTTTACTTGTTTATTTTTATTTTATTTTTCAGGTGATTCCTTTTTGTCCTCAGCAACCTTCCGACATTTGGATAGTCAGTGAGCCGTCGTTTGATTTGGTTAGTGATGCCCTTTTGGTCGGACTTCTTTATTTCTGTGTTAGAGCTCCACACTGATATTCTGTTGGGTTATAAACTTTTTGTATCTGATTTTGGTTTTGTTAATATTATTTTATGCTCGTATTTATTCTTGTAAAATTATAATTTATTTTATTGAACTATTTTATTATATGTACAAATTATTTTATTATCGTTATAAATTTGTTTAATAAATGTTATAAAATGAATAAACTGGGTAGCGTTTCTGATCTCTGAGGCTTGTGTGAGATGAGTCGGGCTACCGGTTCGGTTCATCTTGCACGCTGATCATGGTCCAAAATGGGTCGTGACAAAAGCTAAGCATTAGAAAAGTGCAACAAAAACAAATAAGCCTTCCTACATACATAAGAGTTGCAGATGGGATTGGAGCAACGAAGCCCCATCCCCAGTGGTGGCGAAGGTGGGTTAGAAGGGGTATAGGGGTACCCTGACCTCCGGTGGGGTCGGCTAGGCACCTCCCTCAGCCACTGCGTATCTGAAAATTCAATTCAACAAATTAAAATTTCAACGTTTAATTCTCCAATACCCGAAAGACTTTAAATAAATCCAAGCAATTCAATGTCCAAGCAACCATAAATATAGTTCAATCTATTACAAATACATGATTATACCTTCAAAAGGACTAAACGGGAGTTTCATTGAATGCAAAAATCTATTAATATTTTTTTGTGAACAACATTAATTTTTATCCCTACTCACATCAAGGAACATAAATTTCGAACTGATAAAAGGAAGAACATTTAACCAAATTAGCCAATTAAAGAAAGCATCAATGAAATCATTAGTTGAGAAGATAATTTCATTATAGATATTCACATGTCTTGTATGTTGGAGAATTTTCCCGAGGATGCATTAGTTGAGTTTGGAGAGCGGAAGCGAGTTGGAGTGAGGCAAGAAAAATAACACCAAGATTTTTATAGTGGTTCGGCCAACCATGCCTACGTCCACTACCTAAGTCTCACTTAGGCTTTCCACTAACGGAGATTGATTACAGCTCAATCCAACAAAGCCTTACACCAAGGTTGATTGCGGCTCAAACCTCTAAAGCTAACAAGGTTGATTACGGCTCAAACCTCTAAGGCCA
>CAODLS011356593.1:0-13435 GCA_948243855.1 Flueggea neowawraea | reverse complement strand
ACTTTATTTTTGGACTGTGATATATAAGTTATATCTTATATATCTTATTGCTCTTGATATATTGGGTCGCACGACCGATTGTTATTGGATTTAAACTATACTATGTATATGTTATAGAGATAGGACACCTTCGCTACGAGGTTCGTAGCTTTTGGTATACCAAAGATTGTTATACCCAGCTACCATGGTTGTCAGTAGCCATGTGTCGTGATCAAATGCATGATTTGTTATTGGATTAGTGACAAAGTCCACAATCATTATTGAGGTGGTAGAGTGACGCAGATCACACCACGATTATTATTGTTACCGGTCCCTTATCCGTGGTATATGTTTTTGATTGATATCTACGAGATATGTTTTGAATTTGAAAATAATAATAATATTATTATTATTATGCCTACGTAGCGAAACTTTGTTTCTAAAATTTCTAGCAAGGCCATAGAGGTTTTTTAACTCTGAACTAGAGTTTTCGATAAAAGATAAAAAGGGTTTTTGATTTCTGAAATCTTTGGTAGAAATTTAAAAAGGGTTTACTTTGAAATCCTCGATAAGGATAAAACGGTTTCTGGAAAGGTTTTGCTTTGTGTTTAAAAACACATTAACTTTGATAACTTTGAAGAAAATCTTGAAAAGATTTTGGTTTATTTTCTGAAGGTTTTCGTGCATATTGTTTCCTTTGGATGTGAATGATTTCGAAACATTTTTTCAATCTCTATTACGTATGTAGCGTGTATATATATGTATATATATATGTTGATTATATCTGCATGTGGTATTTTCAAACTGTTTTCAAAACAGTCCTTGTGATGCACGTATGAGGCGATCTGGAGTGTTGTCCCTCACCGGGTTTGACCCCCCATTTCTTTGTTTTGTCCCTATTTATTCTCATCGTGCAGATGACTCTTGAAGACCGTGATCTTTGGCAGTTGATACTCAGTGAGACATTCTGATGTTGCGATCAGTGCCCTTTTGATCAGGCCCCATTGGTATGATTTGTTAGAGGCTCCACATCGGGTTCCTGTGGGAATTGTTTTGTTTCTGTTATTGTTTTTGAGATTTCAAATGTTTTTAATTTGAAATTATTTTCGTAATTTATATTACACATGTTTTTTTTTTATTAAATGATGTTTAAACCTTTATTGGTTTTATTATTTCAATTATATTTGAATTTTGGGGTAGAAGTTTTGTACATTGAGGCTTGTGCAAGTTGGGCTGGGCTCCTATAGACGGTTCACCTCGTACGTCGGTCATGTTCCCTAGAATGGGTTGTGACATTAAGACTATATACTAAGTTCACATACCAGATGTTTAGTGCTTAAAACCATATACTAAGTGCTTAGATGAATTTTTTTTTCAAGTTTGCACTTTTAGTTGTTCACGAGACTGTGTCAGAGAATATTCAAATTCAAATTCTCGAAGAGCGTCTTGAATTTGTCACTTTCTGAAACCACGTTTACGTGCTTAGTATTTTTTACTAAGTGCACAGAAGTTGTTCTACATGCTTAGTACTAAGTGCACAAAACCATTTCTTCAAAGTCTGCATCTTTTCAACACCAATTCTAAGTGCTTAGAGTTGAGTTCTAAGTGCACAAAAGTCATTTTCAGCACAACCATTTTCTAGACTATTCTTTAAGTGCTTAGATTTGAATGTAAAGCACTTAGATGTCACTTTTTCATCTTTCATGGATGTTTTGCATTCATCATCATCAAAACTGAACTCAACAATCTTCCCTTTTTTAGTAATGACAAAATATACTTGAATTTGAACATTTGTTTATTAATAACAAATAATTTGATCAAGGATTTCACTCCTTGACACTTGGTTACTTCTACACAATAATATATAATGTTCAAAGAAAGAATGATACCAATTGTAAATGTAAAGCACTTAATCAAATTCATGCACACTTCTCCTCCTTTTCGTATCATCAAAAAGGATATGCAAAATCAACAATCTCCCTTAATCAATCAAAGGAATCAATCAACACTATTATATCTCCCCTGAAGCAAATGCATAGGATATGCAAAAATAAAGCATTGCCATGAAAATGTATATCTCCTTTTTTGAAAAATAGAAATTTCAATGTAAGCACTAATACCAATTGAGAGTATTGACAATAAATAATGAATATAGCACAAAAATAGATACTTTTTGAAACACATTTTAATGCAATCAACTCAAATATGCAAGTAATCACAACAATATAGGATGTGAATTGTCATCCTATTCTTCTCTTATCTTCTCCATTTTTCTTCCATCTACTAGCTTTGTTGGCACAAATGGGCCTTCTTCTACAACTACCCATGTGTCCACATTTTCTGACTTGAGGAACACCATCATTCTCATTTTTCAGTAAATATAATCACTGCCATCAAAGAAATGAGCTCTATTAATGGTCAAACCTTCATATCTATGAATGTTATCTAAGAATGCCATTTTTGGAATCTTTAAATCATTATATGTTAAGCCAAAATAAAATATCAAGAGCATAAGCTCTGATACCAATTGTAGATCCCAAGTATGGCACTCCAAGGGTGAGGTGAATTGGACTTTTATAGATTTTAAAAACTTAGTAGAAAAACTTTTGCAAATTAAAGGCAAATAACAAAGTCAATGCGGAAGCTAAATGAAATCCAATTCACACAAATTAGAGAAAAGTAAATAGAGTAGGGAGAGAGAAAACAAAGCCTCAATTTATAGTGGTTCAGTCCTCTTTGACCTACGTTCACTCCTTGAGAGCCATTCAAGAATTTCACTCCACTATCTCCTCACTTTAGAGTGGAGTTAAACTGTTTACACGCTTATTTTTGCGGGCTCAACAAACAAATCGTTACACCTTGTTTTATGTACCAAACAAGCAAATCAAACCTCTAGTTTTTTAGGGCTCAACTAGGAACCGTTCACCTCTATTTTTTCTAAAGCTCACTAGCAACCACTCTATTTTTTAAGGGTCAATAAGGAAACCTATACAACCCTCAATCAAATACTTTGATTGTTATAAATTTTGTTGCCAAAACACAGATTATATGCTCAACCCAATCCAACAATAATAACAAATGAAAATGGCTAGAGTGGGTATTAAAATGAGAATGAGAGATATAATGAGAAATAAAGATAGCAAAGTGTATCCAAGGTTACTCTCTCTTCTTCTAACATTAGAGATACCTATTTATAGTCTTCTTGGAGTTTGTGACCATTGGAATCAATAATATAGCCATAAGAGAATAATTCCAAATGTTGTACAGTGCTAACATCATCCCTTTTACGTGCTTAGAGCTTTCTTCTATATGCATAGTCATTTTTGAATACACTGTATCATTTCTGGAATGTCTTGTGTGATTTATACCAGATACTAGGTGCACAAACCAGATGTTAAGTGCTTAAAACCAGATACTAAGTGCTTAGATGAATTATTTCAAGTTTGCATTTTTAATTATTCATGTGATTGTGTCAGGGAATATTCAAATTCAAATTTTTGATAGGCATCTTGAATTTGTTAGTTTCTGGAACCTCGTTTACGTGTTTAGTATTTTATGCTAAGTGCACATAAACTGTTCTACAAGCTTAGTATTCTATACTAAGTGCACAAAACAATTTCTTCAAAGTCTGCATCTTTTCACCACCAGTTCTAAGTACTTAGTACTTTGAACTAAGTGCACAGCACCAGTTCTAAGTGCTTAAAGCTGAGTTCTAAGTGTACAAAAGCAATTTTCAGCACAACCATTTTTTGGACTATTCTTTAAGTGCTTAGATTTGAATGTAAAGCACCTAGATGCCACTTTTTCATCTTTCATAGATGTTTTGCATTCATCATCATCAAAAATGAACTCAACAACATATCTTAAGGTCCTAAGACGTACGTTATGAGTTGTATAATGTACGTTATACTTCAAAAATTAGTGAAACGCAATGTTTTGATGAGAGCGTTAATATATACCCCCTCATTCAACTTGTTTCCATTCTTAACACTTCCACCACCAAAAATCCGTCTCTCTTCAACTCTTTTTGTCTATCATTGATTTCATTCAAATTTTAGAGGTAAGATCTCTCTTCTAACTTGTTTCTTTACTTCTAATCATGCAAGAATCACTTGGGCTTTGATTTTTGCTGTAGTACGTTGAATAGTGATGGTTTTAATTAGGGTTTGAGATTTTCAATGAATTTGGTTGGATTTGAGTTAAGAGTTTGATAGATTATGATAGAAGAAACTTATAAATTGTATGGGTTTGTGTTGGAATTGAAAATTTAAGAGATTTGGTGTTGGTTAGGGTTTGAAAGAGAAGTGATTTTGGGTTTTTGGTTGTCAATCCGAATTTGTTGGTAAAATGGAGAATGGATTGATATGTTTTAGTATGATTGGAAGTGATTTAGGTGATTTGGAACGTTGGGTGTCGGTTATACGAATTTTGTGGCGTTTTCAAATAAATTTCTATCGCAAAAACTAAATTGTAATGTTTTGAATGTTTGAGGTTTGAATGTGAATAAGCATTATTTAGAGGCTTGCTTTGTAAATTTTGGAAAGGTTATGGACTAATCAATAATTTGACATGACTTTGAGGACTAAAGTGTAATTTTGCAAAAGTTGAGAGATTAATCTATAATTTTACGAAATGTTCAATTATCGATGAAAGTGTTAGATCTTCGATCACAATAGAAATTTCGACGTCGTCAGGGGTTTAGGGGTTCACTTCTTACATTCCATGCATACTCTGTAATGGCATAGCACCATACTGTAATTTGATTATGTTATAAATTTGTCTGCTTTCAGTATGTCTGATATTTGAGGTGACTGACCATTCATCAGTGGTGCGTGATCAGATTATTTGCTCGGCATCTAGGTGAATGGAATGACATATCTAGACATATAGGTTGTGTTTTCTAAACCTATATTGTTTTTTATGTGTCTGGCTTTTATTTGTAATCTAGACTAATTAAAGGTTTGGTAAACCTAAAATCAAACTTATGTGAAAAACCATGTGATAAAAAAAATGGAGTTATAAATATATTATATTCTATGTATTAATTGATCTATATTGATGTTAACATATATTTATGTAAATTCCTAACCGTTCTGCATGTTTGCCTACTTCTATAAATCTTATTTTTGAAATTAATTATTTCATTATATTATTAATCTAAAATTTTAAATATTATATATTACAATTAGTAACTTACACTCTAAATATTATATTATATATTATAATATACTAGGTAATAACTTTTGTTCTTAATTGTCTATTTTTTTGTATATATGTATATATATTTATATACATATGTTTTCTGGATTTAACTATTCCTATATATGATTTGTATTATTTGTCTGTTTTGCATGTTGTCTGGCTAAGTAAATTTTTGTATAATCTGTTTTAAGATTATTCACATTTTGAATACAATCGCCTACTCTGTTTGGCTTACTTGTCTGTAATATGAGCTTTAAAATAATCTATGTTATTAGTCGTATGCTTGGTATACCATCATTCATTGAAAGTTTCATTACCATAGTTGGTGGTAACCCATGTGTTTGGCCAACACACAAATCAGGTGGCAGTAGTCCACATCTCTGTTTGATTCTGGTGATAGTAGTCCACATCTCTATCAGATTCTATTGGCAGTAGTCCACATCTCTATCTATTTCTAGTGGCAGTAGCCCAAACTTTTAATTCCGTCTGATTCCAGTGGCAGTAGTCCACATGTCTTATTTTGATATTGTCTAACTAGGCTTGAGTTTGAAAGTCTGTGTTATTGCTCATTCTCCCGTAATATATTGTACTGTAGTCTAGTGGGATATGTTTTGCTGGAGCCCGTGGACTGCAATGCTCGCGATTATACTTTTTGATCAGTTCTGTTTATTTCAGTTTTGAGAACCTTAGGGTGACGATGTACTGTTTGAGCTCCTAAGACTATCAACTAATAGCCCTTTTAAGCCAGTACTCTTTAAGGCTGCTAGTCTATTCCTGATCTGATATTATCAGTGTAGTTCTAATATAATATGGGTGTATGATCTTTTATTATCAGATCTGTTTAGTTCTGTAATTGATAATAAGATAGAAGTATATAGAATTTTGTATAATTTGTATAATATGAATTTGTACGTATGTTTGTGATATGCATTATTTGTCTTTCGATATTTCGATTAACATGCATCATAGTTTACTAAGTTATTAAGGAAAAAAAATCAGATTTTGTATGAGTGGATGTTGTATGCTTCTCTGTGAACCGTTTTCGAAAAATGGTTTTCAAATTTATATATGTATATTTACGTGTATATTTATATTATATGAATTGTATACGTTCTTATGGTATTTTTTGAAAATGTTTTCAAAATAATTTATGTGAGTCTTGGTGGTGCTCTAGAGGGCTATCTCTCACTGAGTTTTACTCACCCCTACTTAATATTTCAAGTCATCTTGGCTTTCGTGCCCAGTGAGGATCTCCATTCAGCAGTGAATGCCCTTTTGTTTGGGCCCAGTCTGTATACATGTTAGAGGCTCCATACTGGGATACTTAGGGATAGTTGGTTTAGATTATTGTTTTGTTAAAGGATTTAATTTACAAATGTTTGACTTATGTTTTGGTATAGTAGATATATTTGGTTACACTTAGTATTTTGAAATGTTTGAAAATGTTTCGTTAGTTTGTATTCACTAAATGGGTATAAGTTTTATACTCTGAGACTTGTGCAGATGAGCTGGGTTTGGCCTATAGTTCGGTCCGCCTCGTACACCAGTAAAGTCTGATCTCAAGTTAGGACAAAAAATATCTCTTCATATATAATTTGCTAATACACAACTTTGACTAAAAAGTGTTGCCCACAATTTTAGATGAAATGATAAAAATTCTACAAAAGTCAAAATTTAATTAATAAATTCTGCATGTGAAGTTTGGAGCATTCTCAATGCTCTCTGTATTTAGCACGTAACTCTTTATTATAAAGAGTCAACTAAAACATAATATAATGGACTCTTTATAATTTACATATAAAATAGCTAGTGATCTTGACTTTTTAATTTTGGAGAACCAGACCTCAAACTCATTTATTTTAATGAGACTCAAGTTTTGATATTATTTCTAACTCTTTATTAGCCGATTATACATTTTTATATCATCTAAAATTAATTTTACAAATAAACATTAAAATTTAAAAAGTACGATTGGAGATTTTTTTATTTTGACTCTTTATATTTTGAGATGATCTTTAATTATATAAAAAATACTTATTTTATAGCACCATTCGAAATTAATGCTCTTAACGTAGAATCTGAAATGGGAATGATTCTCCATGTGAAGGACAACGCCTCTTTGCCAATTGTGTAGATCCAATTTCCGTTGACCGTGTAAAGTATAAACACCTCCGCACACGAGAAATGTGTTTGTAGAATATAAAAGTACACGCAATAAATTTGTTATTTGCTAGCGTGATTCTGTAGTAATGATCTTTCTTTTTGGATATTAACATGAAATGGTGCAAGTGTGGTTGATATCGGCAAGAATATCTCCTGGCAAAATCGTAACAGCGAGGAAGCACGTTCCCTTCTTTACACTTCTCTTCTTGAACAGACTCATAAAAGATTGGAGAATGAAGAGAAAGAAGGGATAAAAGGAAGGATGGGAGTGCTCTCCAACAAGACTGGAGGAGACGAGTTGAAGGTTGGGGATCACATCTATTCTTGGAGACAAGGTTACTTGTATGCCCATCATGGTCCGTCTCTTAATACCTCTATTATTTATGTCCGCGTTGTCTTTTCTTTCAATAGTTTAACTGTTCAAACTAGGGTTTTTAACATGGTTTTTGATTCAGTGGTTTATTCTTTGTGACTGAAAAGAACAATGACTTTTTTTTTTTCTATTCGTGAATGTGAGAGAATTTGATGATCAAGGCGTTCGTTTATGAGAAGGCTGATATATAATAAATTAGTTATTTCATTCGTAATTGAGCCGACTCTTGCGTTGAGGGGCCGCGAATTTGGCATCTAGTGGAGGGAATAAAAATACTTGTCAAATAGTAACTTATTGGTGTGTTTTGAAAGAGTTTAACTTATAAGAATAGTCAAAAAATTATCATATTTAACAAGTTTATTAAAGAAAAATTAATTCAATGTTAGAAGAACGAAAAAATATTTAATTCAATAGTTTATAGTTTTTAATATATTTATTAAAAAATAATTCAATGATAGAAGAGACAAAAATATTTAATTTTGTAGTAGAAGAAGAAAATTAAATAAAAGAGAAATATGTTTGTCACGACCCATAGTCGGGCCCGTGACAGGCGTACGAGGCTGACCGTTTGTGGAAGTCCAATCCATCCCGCACAAGCCTCCGTGGACATACATTCTACCTGACTTATCCAAATATTTATTTAAAACATTTATAAAACGTTTATAAATGAAATAAAACCATATATATATATATATATATATATATATATATATATATATATATATATAACAAAAATATCAGTAAAAATAAGATTATCAAATAAATACACAAGTGTAGCCCAATATCTCAACAGTAGTCCAATGTGGAGCTCTATGACAGAACAAAGTAGAGTCTGAACGAGGGCACTCACTATAGTCAAAAGCGCATCACTAGGTCCGAGATACGGATCAGACGCTGAGCGGCCAAAATGTCACCTATGAAATAAAGTTAACATAGACATCAGAAGAAAAAGAGGTAAGAATCACTAGTGAAGAAACAATACGTCAGACCGCCTCATACGTGCCTCACAAATACTGGTTTGAAACCCTTTTCCAAAATACCGCACACATACATAGATACCATATAGTATACACTATATACATAATACATTTTCTAAAATTCGTTTTACCAAAATGTTCGCATCCATATCACACAATATGCATTCAGACAATATATACATATACTTGTGAATTCATAATACGGGACCATGAAATATTTCCATGTAGCAGTGTGGACTCCGCCACCTGATTGCTCATAAAAGCGTGTATTTGACCGAATACACGGTTATCCCATTACCCCGATAACTACGGCCTTAACAAAGCATTGGTACACTAAAGGCTACTTCGACCCGTAGCATAGGTGTCTACATGTCAAAATGTGATACATACATAATATTCCACATATAATCATGCATCAGCTTTTCCTTTATTCCATCATTTACAAAATACTCTTGTATATATATACCAATATATATTTTATAATTTTCATAGCAAAACGTTGGTTATTAATAATCACATAGTCCAGATTATTAATTAACTCAATACTTATTAGTCCTATTTCATATCATAGCCAAACATATCAAAATTATATACCCAATTTTGAAGACACAGCCTACATGTCTGAAGCTGTCATTTCACCCACCTGGTATCCAACGCTGGGGACCCAGTCAAACACGGCTAGTGGGTGGTTACTCGTGCTAGTAGGCACACGAAGCTGTAACAAATGTAGACAGAGCATATATCAAAATGGGGTATCGTAGTGGTACCAATGCATGGTATGCAAATGCAGATGTTGACCCTCAGAGTCACTGAAAATCTATATCGTGAGTGAATCCATCACCATTGACCCAAAATATACAATCCACATAAAATTACAGTTTGGTCCCCGACTAGTGTAAAATTACATTTTAGTCCCCGAGACTTGACAAATTACGAAATAGTCCTTAAAGACTGCTGGGATCACTGATTGGACATCCATAAGTTAGAATCCCCAAATTCTTACCCGAACTCTCTGAAATCACTAAATACGAAAAGTCATAGTTGGTCCCTCAGAACTACGATTTACTCGAGTAAGTCAGAAGCTAACTCGAGTTATACATAGTCTGTTTTACTCGAGTTAGTCAAAAATAACTCGAATAAATCTTTGGCTATTTTACTCGAGTTAGTAATAAATAACTCGAGTAAATCCTGAGTTGTTTTACTCGAGTTGATCGAAAGATAACTCGAGTAAATTCTGGCTTATCTTACTCGAGTTAGACAAAATATTTACTCGAGTAAGTCACTTGTCCAGATTTACCCAATTCGACCAATCTCTCAATGCAACCGATAACATCACTTACAAACGCATACATTAACTCTAATCAACTTCCTAAACACAAATCTATGCCCAAACCCATCAAAACAACTCGGAATCACCCAAACCGAAGTGATTCAAACCCATTTTATTCTAAAACCCTAATATGCACAATCTTGAAGAATACATGAGGAAAGAAATGATTAGAAACTCAATCTTACCTCAAGAAACCCAAAGGAAGTGTTGAGGAACAACTTGAGAGAGTTTGGGAGCGTCTGAAGGAAGAGAAGTGGAGCAAATGACGGATTTCAGTCGGTTTGGCGTCTTTAAAGACGAAGAACACCGAAACACGTCGTTCCACTTTTACATAGATAACTCGAGTTACACAAGAGTTTACTCGAGTTATATTGACCTCGCCTAACTCGAGTTATAATTATGGCTAACTCGAGTTGTATAGGGATAACACAACTCGAGTTACCTCTTTCACTAACTCGAGTTATCTATTCTCGAAACTCGCCACTCTCAAGGTTCTACAACACCAACCCACACATGCTCATCCTCACAGAGCATCAAAGACCATCCTTATAGGAAACATAGATAAAACAGGCGGAATATTACAATGTTGAAGAAAAACAATCAAATAAAATAAATTAACCTACGAATATTATAGGAAATTGAACCAAATTTACTGAGAAAGTAGAACTTCTTTACCCTCTCTCACAAAGTTATTTCCTTTAATGAACCTAAATTTTTTTATTCTACTTTTTTATAATTAAAAATTTCATACTTAACTTATATCAATTCGATAATAGCATCATACATCATGTCCTAATATGCTAATCTAAAACTTAGTTTGATTAAACTACTTAGAACTCATTTATTACTTGTAATTTAATTTTAACAACTTAATAAATTCTAGTAAATTAAGTAAATGTTATTGTTTTTTTTCAAAATGATATAATTTCGAACATCGGTTAAAGACTTGAAGTAACACCTATAAATTATACTCTAAAACTAATATCATAAATCTTATATCATAAATCTCAACCCCTAATTTTTAAACTAATATTGTTAACCAGTTAAATCTATTAATTAATATTTAAAGTATAATAAATTAATAATACATCTTATATACAAAAATATTTGATATTATAAACTGCATTTGATTTATATATATTTGAGTTTTTATTCATTTAACAAAGCACATATTATTAATTTGTTAAATATGGTGTCAAAACTACGTAGTTTCATTCAAAACTTTGTAGTTTTAACTTACAAACTAAACAAAAAAAAAAGCATTCCACTACCAACCTTAGCCTGCCCACAAACTGACTTTAATTTTATTTTAGTGTAATTTGTTTGTATTTTTAAGATATGGTTAATGCGATATTTTTGTATTTAAGTTATATTTTAGTGAAGAAAATCTTCGATCTCCGAACCATCTTTGTCATTTTTTTTTGGTCCCAAAATCTCCAAATCTCCGTCCTGTTTTGTCCCAAAATTTTAGATATTTCGGGTTGAAACTGTTCCAAATCCTACAAAATCAGGATCCTCAAAATTTGGAACGGTTCTAGAGATTTTGAAATCTCCCACCCGACCCAAACTGTGAGCATCCCTAGATGTGGTAGTGTGTGATGGTTGTTGAGTTTGTGAGAGGATGATGCTTCGGTTAGTTTTAATTTGAGCTGGTAGAAGGTTTACAAATTGGTTTGAGTCGAATAAAGCACATGCCTATCATATTTCTGTTTTTAGTCCTTAGATGACATGGCTTCCTTTAGTCAATTTCTATTAAATTGAGGTAGGTGGGTTTTCCAATGTTCATGAGGTTCATAGGAGAAGTTCAGTGGGAAAATTATGGAATTGGCCATTTCTCCTTCAAAGGTTTCCATTTCACTTGTCGAGGCATATGAAAATATTGGGGCCTATTTAGTTTTAAAATTTTTTAAAAATTCTCTAAAAGATGGAAAATGGAAACAAAAGACTAAAAGAGTTGTTTAAAATCCAATTTTTCAATTATTTTCTATTGGAAATAAGGGTTTCTACAAAAAATTGACATACTCAAAAAACCAAAAGAAGTGTTGGGTTTCCATTATTTTCTGAGGAAAGTAAAGGTTTCTATAAAAATAGCACTGAACATGAAAAATAAAAAACAAAAAATAGAAATTTTTTTTTCTAAACTAAACATACTTTTAGATTTTTGCTTGGGTTTGTTGAGACCATTTTGCTTTGTGTAGGGTATGATCCTTGCATGAGCAATTATTTTCGCTTCTCTTGTATTTGTTGCGATTCAATCTTCTTGATTTGATTATGTCGTTGAGTTAAATTTATGGAGAGTCGATCAAATTTAATTAATAAAATAGAGAACACTGAATGGCAGATATTTTATTTTCGTTTTCTAGAATCATGCATTAGAGTATATAGACCGATTAACGGATTCAACTTTGCTTTCCAAATGCATATATATGTTGTGGTTATAACACTTGGCAAAATCTTAATCATGGATATAACACTATACTTTTTGTTCCAACTATTTAAAGTACATGTTTATTGTTATATGATATTAGGGATATGCATTGGTGACGAAAAGGTTATCCACTTCACTCCAGGAGCCGGGAAGGAATTTGGCATAGGAACTAGGCTAGACCACATTATATTAAGATTTTTTTCCTTCTCATTCTCCAGATAATCCATGCCCCAAATGTGGTTCCCAGTCAAGTTTTAACGGCGTCATCTCTTCGTGCATCGACTGTTTTCTATCGGGTGGGGATCTCTAGTGCTTTGAGTATAGAGTCTCGCCAGGAAGACAAATTATGACAGTTGGAAGCATGTAAATCCAAGCTGCCTGTCACGACCCATTCTTGGGACTATGACCGGCGTACGAGGTGAACCGTCTATGGGAGCTCGGTCCATCCCGCACAAGCCTCTATAATACTGAACTTCTACCCAAACATCATATTTAAAGAAATATGAAAACACAAATAAAAGTATAATATTTGTTTATTAAAAACAAAACATATATAATATTAAGTGCGAAAATTATTTCAAATTAAAACATTTGAAATGTCAGAAACATAACAGAAACCTAAACACATCCCACAGGAACCCGGTGTGGAGCATCTAACAAATCATACAAATGGGCCCAATCAAAAGGGCACTGACCGCAACATCAGAATCCCTCACTAAGCATCAAAATCTAATGAACATAATCCCCAAGAGTCACATGCAAGATGATAATAATAGGGACAAAACAAACAAAGAAAAAGGGTCAAACCCTGTGAGTGAGGGACAACACTCCAGATCGCCTCATACGTGCCTCACAAAGACTGGTTTGAAAACCATTTGAAAACCAACACATGCGGTATATGACAGGTATACATACGTATACACTATATACATAGTATGGTTTCCACGAAAACATTTCGAAATCGTTTGCAACCAAAGCAAACA
>CAODLS011356580.1:0-14084 GCA_948243855.1 Flueggea neowawraea | reverse complement strand
GCCAGCTATGGCACACAAGGTGTGAGCCTACTATATCATGGACATCATTTTGTTGATCTAATCATACCAACCAAAATGATTCTCATATCATATTAATTAGCGAAATGAAAACATGTCTTTTATATTATGTTGTTACTTATGTTGTACCCTTAATGGTTGGCTCTTAGGGCACCTACACTAACATTTGGAAGACCAATAGGACTATAAATACTCTTCTTACATACCATGTTGGGCATCCTTGGACTTACACATTAAATAAGAGAATATTGTCTACCAATTTTCGAGGAGGAGGGGATTTGAAGGAGGCTTTTATCACCCATTAGGAGAAGCTTATTTTCTTTCCTTTTATCTTCTTTTTCTTTGTTTAGAAATTATGTTTAGGTTTTATTTTTATTGCTCTATGCTTAGGTTTGTAAGTATGCTAGCTTAGATATTGTGTTAGGGTTTAGAGATGTAAACCTTCGATTGATTTGACTTTAATGGATGATTAATTTTATGGCTATTGTTTTTTATTATTATATCTATTGTTATTGTGTTTTAATTGCTAAATCTATTGTTAGAGTTGATTGTATGACTTGTTATTGATTGAATGATGTTGTGATTGATCACCACAATTTTTTAACAAGCCTAAGTGATGAATCGAAATAAGAAGCTTGGATTAAGTCACTTGCATATAACTTTTAGGGTTTTAGATAGAAATATACATATGCCTACCAGGTGTTCGATGAAATTCCTCAAGGAGCCTAATGGGCCTAACTTGGCTAGTTGAGGCCGAAAGAACCCTCCTAGGAGGTGTAGGCACGGCTTGAGTGACCTCGAGAGAGGCATTGGGTTAGTCTTGCAGAGAGAACACTCACACCCATTTGTTAAAACTCATTTTCACTCATTACACAATTAGATCTTTGGTTTTATCTCGAAAGCACTATCGTTTTCTTATTATTGAGTGTCTTGTGTGTATTTTATTGTTTGCTTTCATTTCTAAAACCCCAAAAACAAACCACTTAATATTTTTATTTGTTTTTACTTTATTTCTCGACCACAGTTAGAGCTATTTCCTTGAATTCGATAACCCTAAGGGTACTCTCAAGGTAAAACTACGACGATCCGTGTGCACTTGTAAGATACCGATCATTATACACCCATAAGAGTGGTCTAAAACATATGTGAATTTCTTAATTCATACCAGATTACATGTATAGGTAATATTAAAAGTGTCAACATTGGAATTTGTGTATTAGGTGACAAGGGCTATGGGGAGGCTTGAAAGGCAAGCTAGGAGATTGAAACTTGCTTTTTCTTATGAGTGAACCTATTATGTGCCTTATATGCTCTATTTGTATATTGTCTTATATATCACATTGTTGTGAGCTTATATAAGTTACATGGAATTATTAGTATTGGCTATTATTTATGGTCTGATATTATGCTATTGGTGAATTCTCATTTGATACACACTCAAGTATTGATGGGAATATGATGGATATAATATATGAGTTATTGCAAATGTTATTGAAATACATTGTGTATATGTTCTGCATCTGATGTTATATGGATTAAAAGGAATGGTAAGGCTAATGTATTCATGTATATGCAATTCTATTGGAAATATTGGTTATATGAGAAGGTAGATGAAACTAAGTGCTATGCGGGGTAAAAATTATAGGAGCCAACTCTAGAATCCATTCTACTACATTGGGTTGACTAGCGATTTATTTGATTTATTTGATCAGACCTACGAGTCAATTCTATCGGATGTGGCTAGACCTTTGGGCCTTTCTATTGGTATTAAAAATATCCTTGAGATCTATTATATTAAACTCGGGGCAATACTTTATATATTGGGCCATTACCGAATTAAATGGACTTGCATTGCATATGTACTTATCGTATCTGATAATTGTTGCTTATTAGATTACTTGTATATATTGTATCTTTATATAATGTTTGATATATGTGGGTTACTCATAGAGTTGTGACTCATTTTTTCCATGTGCTAGCATGTTAGTTTTTGAGCCGATTTGTAGGCCTGTACATACATCAACAGGACAGAGCTCATGATGTAGTGATCACTCTCTCTCTCCTTACCACGTGTGCATATAAGGTTTAAGGATGAGATCTTCAGGGGTCATCATGTATTGTATCTTTCTTTACTAAACTTCACTTGTACTATATGATACACATTTTATTTTTACGAGTTGTGTTCGTTCTTATGTATATGTAAATATGGTTATATGCTAATAATTTTATGAATATGTGCTATAGGAGTATGTGTGTTACACAGATAGTTACTCAATTTTATGGTAGTGTGCACGACGGTCACTATAGTCGCATTTTGTCTTAGAAAGCTAATGAACTTTGACTCGCAGTCCCAAAAGGTAACTCTAGCCAATTTTCAAAAGACCCGAGACTGGAAACATGAGTGGACTTGCATGTCATTTATGAGCAACCACGTGGATATTACATCCAAATCTATTTTGTGTACAAAGCCAACCTGAAACCCACCCAAACCGATAATGTAGTCTGACCTGAATCAAAATAAAATAATTCAGAAATTTCTAACCCCACCCTAAATACAAGACATGTGTAAGTCCTCTCTCTCTCTCTGTCTTTCTTCAAATGAAACCCTAATGTTACCATGAATTCGTAAGCCGACAAAATCCAAGGAAATCTACTTTTTTTTTCCTTTCCTAAAACATTCTTTTAATTGGGTAAGTTTTTTCTATCTTTTTTTTTTCTAGAAAATGTACAGGATGAATTTAATATAGTGGCATTGAAATTTGGGATTCTAATAAAGTCTGGGTCTTCGAAATTATAAGGTTCAAAATTAAAATCAAATTAACATCCTCAATTTTATAGTGTGGTTTGAAATTGTGGTTTAAATCAGTAATTGAAATGTTTATAGCATTGAACTTAGGGTTTTCTAATTCGTTAGTTTGGTTGCTAGGTGTAGGGTGAATCTACCATAAAATCAGTTTGGTTTTGCGTTTAAGGTGAATTAATGATAAAATTATGTTATTCTTAGTTTAAGAAATTTGTAGTTGAATGGTTGGTGTAGAGTTACAGTTTGATAGAAATAAACTCAAGCATTGATTTTTTTGAAATTTTACAATAGTTTCGTACTGTAAAAGCTCAAGGACAATAAGTGTTGTTCGCCATCAAAATCAAGCAAAGTCAATATGATTTTGTGGTTACTATATAAAGTTGTTCACTTTTTCAACTCTAGGCAATCACATAAGGCTTTTGAGGTGCAGATATTTTTGTAAGTGATGACAAACCAACATCTATACGTGATCATTTATTTTTGCATTTGTGCAATTGAAGTTTTTTTTTCATAAGTTTGTATAATTGAAGCTTCTATAACCTATGTGATCATTTGGTTTGCGGTGTGTAGTGTTGTAGATATTTTCAAAGGATCGATTCAGAATGGAGTAATGACGGTCAAGAAGTGATTGTAGACAATAGTTCTGATATGAATAACAGGCAGTAAAACGAATCGGATAAGACGTATGCAATGAATTACATAGGACAACGGTAATCATTAATGAAAGCTTCATATCCAATCATCAAAATACTTGCAAGTCATTAATCCTAATATGTGATACACATTCTATGACATTAATAACAAATATTTAATCAACTATGAGTTGACCAGTCCAAAAGTGTAGTTGTGCTTGATCAAATCATAAGGTCAAGTTCTTTGTAACAGAAAAAACTATATTGCTTATGTCCCCCAATGCTCTTGCGCTGTGATGCTAAATCCCTCTTCTATTTCTTCATAATAATCATCTCCATCTTTATTTTAGAATTCAACTTTAGATTGTTCATCATTTGCCTTATTTTTCTAATCAAACAGAAAAAAACAAATTTCAGAAATGTTAGGCAAAAATCAACAAGTCACATAACACTCAATCAACATGCATCAAATGTATAAATCACTAAGTCAACAAGGAACAAAACATATATTGTAGTAAAGTATGTTCAGTATTAGTAGTACCTAGTAGGTTATCTTGTTGTGACCCTTTTAGCCACAAATTCTGCAACTAGTCCTTTCCTTCTTTAACAACTTTTTTTTTTTAATTTGCTCATTGTTTGTTTCCTGATAACCTATTGGTATTCTACAAGTTTAAATTGCAACTTATCTCTTTTGTTCTTGTTTAGCCTTTAACTTTTCGGCCTCTTTGTTTCTCTTTATAGGCTTTCATCCTCTCTTGTACCTAGAAATAGGAAAAGGTTTGGTGCCATGTTTGAAGCCATCATCTTCCTAAAGTTCCTCATTCCTGCATTGTAATACTCCAACCGTTCCGATCAGGCTCTCTGTAGGACTCCACAAAATTTTTGACAAGATCCTCTATAGAATCTTGGTTGATTCCGTCTAAAACTTATTCAATTTCGATTTGAATTTGCATTTGAGATTATTCTTAGATGTTTGGGATGATGAATTGGTGTTTGAGGATGTTAATTGATATTAATTTTGCAAGGATGGTGTTGTGGAACCTCAGGAATGATCCAACGCGTGTATGGAATCGAAGGATGTCGAGGGATTTTTTTGCCAAGTGGTAACATACATTGTGCTTCTTGATAACGTACTTCATCTGGAAATCTCCACAATATACGTTAACATCTGGAGACGTACATTACCTGGAGTTAAGGATGATCAACATACATTGGCTAAGTGCAACATTCGTTGTGATGTGTTTTCTGCGATCCGAGGCCACTGGGTGAAGAATAACATACATTGAGGGCTTGAAACGTTCGTTGTGGGAGTTTAAAACGTATGTTGTGCACTTGTATGATGTACGTTGCCTTTGATTTTTGCTGAAACGGCGTGTTTTGATCCGTCTGTCCTTATAACCCAAAAAACCAGACCTCCTCGTCTGTCCTCCTCATTTTTCACTATCTCCCCCTCGTAGATCGATCCTCTCTCTTCCTCATTGCGTCCCCAACATTTCTAATCACCTCTAGATATAAGATTTTAATTCTAATCTCTCATTTTTACTCATTTCATGCATTAAATTTGTGAAACTCTTTTTAGGCTAAAAATGCTTAGGGTTTCGAATTTGGAATAATTATGTTGAAATGAATGTTGTAGGTTGTTAGATTATAATTGTTTGAGGTTCGATAAACATAAATGTAACTTGGAATCAAGAGATTTGATAAGTTATTGAGTGGATCAAGGATTGTTACTGTTTTATGATGAATTTATGATTTTGAATGAATTTTTGGATGATTCTAAGTTAATTTCTATTAGAGTATGATAGATTGGACTTGATAATGTATGGTTTTTGGTTTGGAAACGAGATTGGAAGAGATTGAGCTGAATGAGTTAGGGTTTGGTCGAATTTTTATAGAATTTTGATGATTTTGAGTTGTGTTGGTGAAAATAATTATAGATTTGAGTTTCTGAGGATGAATATGATTAATGTAGGTGATTGAGAACAATTTTTATGGGTTGGATCAAGAAAATGACTTTTTGGGTAATTTTCGTTTATAGAGACTAAACTTGATGCCTTATATGTTTGGAGTCTGAAATGCAATTTCCAAATATTTTGAGGCTTGATTTTCGTTCAGTGTGTTAGACTTTCGACCAAAGTAGGATTTCTACCATCATCGAAGTTTGGGTCTGCATTTGCATTTCATGCATACTCCTTAATGTCACAGTTATTGCGTCTGTTGTCTATTGTGATAAATTCGTATTCAGCTCAGTTTGGTTTTCGAGACGACCAGTCATTCACCGGTGGACCCTAATTAGATTATTAGCTCGGCGCTCAAGTGAGTACATAGGTTGTGTCTCGTAAAATTATATGTTTTTGATGTGTCTGATCTTTATGTAATTCAGACTAACTAAAGGATAGGTAAATCATAAAATCTGACATACATGAAAACTTTTGTGGTGAAAACTTAGTTTGAAAATTATTATGCTGATGATTTTTGAAATAAATATTATGTTTTGATATTTATTGTAATTTCTACAGTAGGTACTCCGTTTTAGGATTTTAATACTTTTTCTGTAGCAAGCATTTTATCTGGATTTCTGAATATTTTTCTAAAATAAATATTCTGTTTGGTTTAATTATAGTTTCTGATATAAGTATTTTGTTCTAAAATCACAAATTTCTTTTGTGATATTTCGTTTTGAAAATGCTTATATTTTCTGAAATAACCTTCAGTTTTGTATGTCGGTTTGGTTTGAACACATTTATATAAGTCTTCTGTAAATATATATTTCTTAGTTATGAATTTTTAGTAAAATATTTTGATATGGGACACCTAGCTATAAGATAGCGTAGCTTTGGTATACTAATGTTCTATCTGTGCCTAAGTGCCTATACTCAGTGCCCAAGTGGCTATACTCAATGCCTAAGTGGCTATATTCTTTGCATAAGTGGCTATCTCTAGTGCCTAAGTGGCTATTTCAGAGTCTGAATGATTCCATTTGTTTGATTCTTGTCTCATCAGTTATATTATTATTTTTCTTAAATATTTTTAAAAATAAGTTATATGCTTGGTTTTTAGTACTAATAAACTTAGTAACTATTTTGAAAATGAATATCATATTTGATATATTTAACCTGCGTGATCGAATATTGTCTGCTTTGTTTGCAAATGATTTCAAAACAAATTTTAGAACCCAATATTATACTAGCGTGTATATATTTGTATGTACGTATATATATGCGTGTGATAGTTTTTTAAAATATTTTCAAAACTCTTTATGTGAGGCATGAAGCCGATCTAGAGTGTTATCCCTCACTACCCTTTCCTTTTTGGTTGTTTATTTTTATTTCATTTTTAGGTTTTGTTGATAGTGGTTATCCGATCTTGCATGCTTAATGAGTTGCCCTTGTCTGCAGTGAGTGCCCTATTGTCCGGGCCAGCTATCAGTCATGTTAGATGCTCCACACTGGGTAGTGGGTTATGGTTCTGTATCAGATAATATTGGGTTAACTGATTTTATTTATAATTATATATTTTGTATTTTGATATTACGTTTACTGTTTTTATTTATAATTATGTATTTTGTATTTTGATATCACGTTTACTATTTTTATTATTCAGTATATACATTTTAAAATTTTATATTTGCTAAATTGTTTTAATATGACTAACAAACTGATTACTAATAAGAAAGATTGGGTAGATGCTCTGTTCTCCGAGGCTTGTATGAGATGGGTCGGGCCTCCGATTCGGTTCGTCTTGTACGTCGGTCATGGTTCAATTTCGGGTCGTCACAAAGTTGGTATCAGAACGTTAGGTTTCGTATTGTCTGGGTCGATTGTGGAGCTTAGATATTTTTGACTGAGTCAGTCTGATTTGCCTCTGATTTTTTTACCCTTTTCAAGTATTTTGTTGGTACTATGGATATGTTTGCATTCTGACTCTGACATATGCATGTATGTTCTATTTTTTTGTCATCTATAGATATGTTTCGCCGTCATTGGACAATTAGGGAGGCCGCTAGGCATCGATTCGCCGAGGCAGCCAGTCAGTCAACATCGGATCAGAATCTTGAAGTTGCAGCATCAGCACCTCAGTCTTAGCCATCGCATGTGGCTCAACCGAATGTGTTTGAGCATCTTGGTCAAATCCTTGACTGCTTAAAGCGATCTTTTCCTGGACAGGTAGCTGGAGGTCAACCAGCAGTAGCCATTCCAATGGTTGCATATGTTGCACCATAGGTTGATTCTAGGACATGTCTTACAATATTTTTTAAGCTCGAGCCACCAAAATTTAGAGGTAAGATGGGAGAGGACCCACATAATTTTATCATTGCACTTGAACATTGTTTCAATGCTCTGAACTTCATCGACGAACTGAAAGAGTTAGATTTGTAGCATTCCTTTTGATGGTCGTGCAACATTGTAGTGGCAGAGTTTTCAAAGGAATGAGGGTATCTCATGGGCTGAGTTCAAGAATGAGCTTATACTTTTTATCTTTCCTCGAAGTATTAGGGATAAGAACGCAGATGAGTTTAATGATTTTCATTAGAAAGAGGGAATGTTTGTAACTGAATATGAGGAGAGGTTTAGGGAGCTTAGTAGATATGCGCCAAAGGGGTGCCGGAATGAAGAGGTACTAGCTGGAAAGTTCCAGAATGGTATGTTCCAAAGTGGTGACAGATCTTGGCTTTGGCACAATGTGATAGATTACTGAGGCTGTAAGGGCCATGGAATATGCTGATGAAAGACATTCAACGGAGACCTTTAAGAAGAACAAAACACAAGGAATAGTAAGTGGCCACAAGTGTTGAATTTAGAGCAGTCAATCTGAGCAGAGCCATGGGTTACCTTCTAAGGAGCAACGACAATATGGAAACAGTCAGGGCTTTAGTATGGCACAGTCGGTCGAGCGTGCATGATCTCAAAGCAAATATTTGAGTGAAGGTAAAGCGGGCAAATGTCCAATTTCTTGGTGCAGCAAACGTAAAAAGACATTTTGGGCAATGTGATAAGCCAAAATGCAACTATTATTTTGTAGGTAGTCAAGGAATATGATAGGCAAGTGCTTGCATAGAGTTGCTTTTGAGACTCAAGCAAGATAGCTTGGTGCTTCAGGATCTTTGGGAGGCAGACAATTGGGAGACCCCGTTCTTTTCTGCTATGGTAGCACAGTTGGAGAAAGTTAGTATTAGGACTACTATCTGACTTATTAGTAAGTTTGGACCTCAAGTATGGTAGCAACTAATACCCTTTATCCTTGAACTTATATATATTTTCATATTTTCCCTTTTGAATTTTTGTGTACTTCTGCATATTTTACTTGTATTCCTTTGAAATTTTGTACTCTTTTGCGTACTTTAGCATGTGTCCTTTTGGAACTCTTGTAACCTTTCACGTATTTCTACAGATACCTTTTTGAACTTATGTATATTTTTGTATACATTTTATTTGACTTTGGTATTATGCACTGTAATGTGCATCATATTTTGCTAGGTAGGTTGGGTTAATGACATATTTGTTAGAAAATCTTTAAAAGCTCTATTACTTCTAAATATCTATATCTTAGCTAAATCTGAGTTTCTGGCTAAGGATGATTTGTTGGTTGATTAACAATGATTTGGTGTTATCTTTGATATGCATTAGCTCTCAAGTGTGCTCTCGACAACAGAGTTAGAGCAGATTCTATTTCCATGGTAAGCATGTCAGTGTTGTTTGGAAATATATGTCAGTGGTCAGAATGGAAGAATGATCTGTTGTAGTGGTGAATTATAATTGGCCTTATGCCAACCAAGTTTTAAGGCTAAAAAATAAACGATGTACCTATGGTACAATTTTTTTTTTTATGTTTATTTGGAGGAACTACCGAGATTTACACTTGAGTGGGAGATTGATTTGTTATTGAGGTGAGGTATGGTGTCGATTCGGTATCGATTCCACCATATTGAATGGTTCTAATGGAATTAAAGAAGTTGGAGGCTCAGTTGAAGGATTTGTGGAATAAGGGTTATATTTGTAGGGTGCTTCAAAGAAGAGAAGAAAAGAGGATTTAATTTGTATGATCCAATTCGTGTAAGTTGAGTTTTTCTAAATGACAAAAGAAGTGTTCAATCAGTGCATTAGTGTTGGCTTCACTTTGGGTTCTGAAGGTTCTATGATGTATTTCAATACATTAAAGGTTGGCTAAGGTCAAGTAATGTTGTCTTAAATTGCACGTAGAGGATGGTAATTTGGAGAATTCAACAGATAAGAGAGAAGCTTTTAGTTCGATAGTCAGTAAGGATAACTAGGGAGAATGGTTTGAAAATATCTGTTAGGAAATGAAAATGGTATTGGGATTGTAAAAGAGAGAGGGAGTCTGATGCAATAATTAACAATAATAATATGTTTGGAGAAATTAGCAGATGATTCGAGTATAGAAGTGTTAGTAGTACTAAAGAGTTCTGTAGTGCTAAGGGTATAGCAATGGACCTTTGTACAAATTGTATTGGTTGATATGAGATGAAATTTAGTTGTTAGTATTCAAAAATAATTAGACAATGGAGTTATGGAATTGAAGAAGAGATTTCTCGGTTCCATGAATTTGAAGGATATTCAATGTATGGTAAGGTGGGAAGTTTACTTGATGACAATTGTCAGTGTGATTATTTTTGTTGTTGACATTTGTCTGGGGTTAGATGGATGTGGTAAGTATGATGAGATGAACTGAATAAGCATGAAAACAGAAGAGGAGTTATGAACACGTTAGGAATAGTTGAGTTGGATTCATAAGTGTATCGTCTGACCTACGAGTTCAATCTAATTGAACCGAGGAATTTGGACATCAGAAGAGTAATTTCTTTTGGTTCCTTATGCTATTTCCATCTATGACATCTGAATTTGTTGCATTCTTTTCGCGCTTTCTAATTGCGATAAGGATTGAATTTGCTATTGCAATTTAAGACGCAATGGCCTTGTTGAATGTTGTTTGGTTTGTTTCCTTTTGCTCCATGTACTTCTCTGTCTATTGAACCTTCTGGAGTTTGATCTCCGATAAGAATCTGAGTCTTCTTTTCAGCGATTAATTCTTTGGCTTTGAGAATATATACCTTTGATTACTTGTACCCTTGCACCTTCTGGTATTTTAAATATGTTCCTTGAGGTTTCTGTCTCAGATCCATTTTGTGTTTGCTAGTTATCATCATTTGAGGTTAGACTTAGTCTATTTTCTATTCCAGTATCAATAAAGGTTTTGTAGGCACATCATTCTGATGAGTTGCGTATGAGAACTTGCACTTGTACCTGTCTCTATCTCTGTATCTATATACGATCCTGTCAATTTATAAGCATGTACCCTTCTAACTCTGTACTTTTATTTCTTAGTATCATCTGTTTCTACATCTGCATTGTCAGTATCCTTTGTCTTTGATTTTGCATGATTAGTACATTTGTGTATGTCTACACATATGGGTACGAGTAGTTTGGGACGTTAGTGGAGTGATAATTGGTCGCTCAGCGAATGAATTGTTAGAATTATGGATTAAGATTGGAGATTTGGATTTGACTTCAAATATTGGGGATATTAGAGTTTGATTAGTTTTGAATTAGACTGATATTAGTGTCTGACATATCTCTGTATTCCTTCTGATATGAATCTTCTAGAAATTCGAGGATGAATTTCTTTTAAGTAGGGAAATATGTAATACGCCAACCATTTCGATCAGGCTCTCTGTAGCACTCTACAAAATTTTTGACATGATCCTTTATAGAATCTTGGTTGATTTCATCTTAACCTTGTTCAATTTTGATTTGAATTTGGGTTTGAGATGATCTTTAGATGTTTGGAATGATGGATTGGTGTTTAAGGATGTTAATTGATATTGAGTGATTCTGTTGAAATGAATAATGTAGGTTGTTAGATTATAATTTTTTGAGGTTAGATAAATATAAATGTAACTTGGAATCAAGAGATTTGTTGAGTTACTGAATGGGTCAAGGATTGTGTTGGTTTTGTGAGGAATTTCTGATTTTTAATGAATTTTTGGATTATTCTAAGTTAATGTCTGTTAGAGTATGATAGATTGGACTTGATAATGTATGGGTTTTGGTTTGTAAATGATATTGGAAGAGATTGAGCTGAATGGGTTAGGGTTTGGTCGAATGTTTGTAGAATTTTGATGATTTTGAGTTGTGTTCGTGAAATTAATTATAGATTTGAGTTCCTGAGGGTGAATATGATTAATATAGGTGATTGAGAACAATTTTTATGGGTTGGATCGAGAAAATGACTTTTTGGGTAATTTTCCTTCATAGAGACCAAACTTGATACCTTATATGTTTGGAGTTTGAAATGCAATTTCCGAATATTTTGATGCTTGATTTTTGTTGTGGGTAATAGACTTTCAACCAAAGTAGGATTTCTAACATCATTGAAGTTTGGGTCTACATTTGCATTTCATGCATACTCCTTAATACCACAGTTACCGTGTCTGATGTCTATTGTGATAAATTCGTATTCAGTTCAGTTTGGTTGTAGAGACAACAATCCTTCACCGGTGGACCCTAATTAGATTATTAGCTCAGCGTCCAGGTGATTGGATAGCCACTTCAGACACATAGGTTGTGTCTCCTAAAATTATATGTTTTTAATGTGTCTGATCTATGCATGTAATCCGGACTAACTAAAGGATAGATAAATCCTAAAATCTGACATACGTGAAAACGTCTGTGGTGAAAACTTAGTTTGCAAATTATTATGCTTATGATTCTTGAAATAAATATTATGTTTTGATATTTATTGTAATTTCTGCAGTAGGTACTCCGTTTTGGGATTTTAATACTTTTTCTGTGGCAAGTATTTTGTCTGGATTTCTGAGTATTTTTCTAAAAAAAATATTCTATTTGGTTTAAGTATAATTTCTAATATAAGTATTCTATTCTGCAAATAGAAAATATCTTCTGTGATATTTCATTTTGAAAATGCTTATGTTTTCTGAAATAACCTTTAGTTTTGTATGCATGTTTGGTTGAACACATTTATACAAGTCTTTTGTAAATATATATTTCTGAGTTATGAATTTTCTGTAAAATATTCTGATATGGACACCTAGCTATGAGGTAGCGTAGCTTTGGTATACCAATGTTCTATTTGTATCTAAGTGGCTATACTCAGTGCCTAAATGACTATATTCAGTGCCTAAGTGGCTATCTCTTGTGCCTAAGTGGCTTATCCATGCCTAAGTGGCTTTTTAGAGTCTGAATGACTCCATTTGTATGATTCTAGTCCACATCATTTATATTAATATTTTTCTTAAATATTTTTGAAAATAAGTATTTGTTGAGTTCAGTTTCGATGATGATGAATGCAAAACATCCATGAAAGAGGTGCAAAGTTGCGGACTTGCTGATATCTTGCCATAAAGCACCTTAAGAGTCTTTAAAGCATATTGATTCATGCATAACTGGCTCTGGCACATGCAGACAATGAACAAAACACGTAAATGAAAAGCAGACTTCACTAGAATTATTATTTATGCACATCTACGCACGCAGATGAAGGTAGCGCGCACGTTGTCGAACGTCCAGATTGATGAGGAGAAAATATACAAGACCAAGGCTGAAATCCCAATATGGAAATCCAAGAGGGGGGTGAATTGGATTTCTTGTTAGAAATGAAACCTTTAAAAAAAACTTTTGTAAATATTCTTAAATAAAAAACTGCAGCTCAATCCAAAACACAACCACAAAATGATAAAGATAAAGAGAGTAAGGGATAGAGAATCAAAGCCCAGTGTTTATAGTGGTTCGTTCCTCTTCGACCTATGTCCACTCCTCTAGCTCACTAGAGAGTTTAAATCCACTAAGCTTCCTCACTTCCGGGTAGAGGCAAACTGATTACAATCCTTTTCTTTACGGGATCAACAAGAAAATTGTTTACGCTTTGTTTTTGCTAGTTGAAAACAAGAAAACAACTCCTTTGTTTTTCAAGGAAACAAACAAAGTAAACCTATTCTTTTCTCAAGCTTTACAACCAAAGCTTGTTTACAACAATATTCTCAACTCAGTGAAAATGTTCTTAAACCAAATTTATAATAGGTAACAGGTTAACAACTCAGTTGGTAAGAAAAGTGATCAAGAACAAGGTATGAATGCAATAGAAAAGATTATCAAAGCTTTAGGAACTCTCAAAGATTTCTCATTCATTACCTCATGACTGGGAACATCTATTTATTGGAACTCTCTAAAAATTAGCCGTTAAAATTCCCAAGACAATCGTTGAGAGAGAGTTGGAAAATGCTGAATTTACTGACATCAGCCCGTACTACGTGCATACCAAGTGTACTGTGTAGAGTCGATAATCACACTAGAAGGGGGTGAATAGTGTGATAATAGAAGCTTTGAATTTTCTTCGAGAACGATTGCGATAAATGAAAGAATACCAAGAACTTATAGTGGTTTGGCCAACTCGATGCCTGCATCCACTACCTAAGTATCACCACTTAGGATTTCCACTATTAATCTTCTCAAAGATTACAACTTCACTTTCTAGCTAAGTGAGAACTCTTACAAGTTTCTTGATTCCGGTTCAAGAACAAAAACCAACCTAAGGATCTACCCTTGATCCCTCTCACAATCACTCTTTTCAGAAGTGTTTACAAACACTCACCAACA
>CAODLS011356476.1:0-12678 GCA_948243855.1 Flueggea neowawraea | reverse complement strand
CCAAGGCGCTGCTCACTTCGCAGCTGTTCACAAAGTCTTCGGTGCTTCTAATGCTTCTAAGCTTCTCTTGCGCATACCTGCTCACCACCGTCTCGATGCTGTTGTCACTCTTTGTTATGAAGCTTTGGCTAGGGTTCGTGACCCTGTTTATGGCTGTGTTTCTCACATCTTCACCCTCCAACAACAGGTATTCTCCGAAAACCACCTTTACGTTGGTCTTTCTTTCAAGAATCGACATGTTTATTTGTTATATATTCATCTACTCTTCGAAGAACTTTCATGGTGCTCACTCTTCGGAAACCCGTTTCTACTCGATATGCTATCTGCTGAACCAATCAAACAAGGATTTTTCAATATGGTTTTTACTGAAAATTTAAAACTTTTTTAAGCAAACTTAAGTTTGCCATAGTGGGTTAATTAAAGTGTTTATTGTTTGTTTGTGTGCTCAATTTATGATCATAAGTTGATTGATTGATGTTGATCATTGTCAAACTTCATTCACCGCCATCTATAATAACTCAGATCCTCAATCATTTTGTCTTAATTCTATCAGTGAAAATGTATCTTATACATATTTAAAACTATACTCCATAGTATGCTTCTCCTAAACGACCTGGTGTTAAGAAGGGAAAGGTAAGTCTCGGTGGTCAAGGCTTTCACACTTGCATATACTGTTTGTTTCACAAATCTGTCAGTCTCAACTGTCATGTTAACCAGAGAAAAGAATTGCTAGATTTTTAGGGTTTCTTGATATGCAGACCTTGACGACGCTGGTAAATATTAACTAGGGTTTTTCCTTTTTTCTGTGCATCAATACTTAGCTTGTAGCTTTGGAGGGGCAAGAAAATTGAACATAGTATTAGTAAAGTTTGAGTATTTAATCTAATTAACGATAATTTTTTATATGCGCATGAATTATTGACCAAACCTTAATTATTTGGAAAGGAAGAGTACTTCTTCAACACTTTTTTATAGTGATTTTGATTACTCCTAGGAACAAAACCTTGATCTTTTAGAGAATTGATTGCGATAACAATAATCTATAAGCTGATTAGTTACGTCTTTAATACTTATTATTAATAAATATTTAAACTAAAACTATATTCAATTACTTTCTAAACATAAAAATTCTCAATAATAATAGATTAAATGACGTGGGTGGATGATGATGTGCATATTGAGAGAGGGAAGGGGAGGTGGATGAGTAATTAAAGAGAGAGGGTACGTAGTTTGCTTGCCGGAACAACCAAGCAAATTTAGAAGCTCGAGAAACATTGAAATGTTTAATTCTAAGGCATTGACTTTGATAGTTCGTAATGCCTTTATGAGGAGACACATATGTTTAGTACGTAGGGATAAAGGCCAGATTAGTACTTTATGTTCATTAGCTTTCATAAGTTAGTCCTAAATCTTTAAAAATTCATGGTTAAGTTCTAAATTGTTACTGCTTTTCATAAATGAGTCCTTTTGTATGATGTGGCAAATAATTAGCTTACAAAGCATCCCATTCTGGACTGAAATTGACACTAAGCAATTTTAGGTTTTTTTTAACAAAGCCTTAGTTCTCTTTTTCCACTCACGCTCCTTCGTCTTCCTCCTCCTCCTCTCTCCTCTCTCTCTCTCTCTCTCCCCTCTTCTCTTTCTCTCCACACGTTTCACCATTGATTCATCATCCTTCTCTCCTCATATTTCAGAAACAAAAGAAAAACTCCAATTTAATCACAAAACCCAAAAAAATCCAATTGGGTTTAGCTAATTCAAACTAATATTTACTGGAAATAGTTCTTTATATTTAGACATGATTAAATATCCTAATTTTTATTTTCTAATGTGGTTTATGCATTTTTTTCATACTTGTTATGTCTGTTAATTTCTGATTATTTGATTTATTCAGTATTTTTTTGAAGTAAATAAAAAAAGGACTAATTTTTGAAAAATATTAAAAGTTTAGGACTCAACATTCATTCTGAAAGAACTTATAGAACTCATTTGTGAAAATAAATAAGAACTATTAAATTGGAGTAAATATGATGTAGAGCTTAGTTGTTGTACATGTGTCACTTTTCTTTAAATAAACGGTGATACGTCATACCGTTAAGTGACAACTCAAAATTGAGGACTTTTTCAGGAAAATTCAAAATGTTTAGGACTAAACATTTGGATGATTAAACATATAGGATTCATTCATGAAAGGTAGCAAACATAAAGTACTAAACTGGCCTTTATCCCGTAGTACGTACGTAGTAGTGTTTTTTTTTTTTCACTTATTGTTGACGAGGATGATCAATTTCAAACATTCATTATAGTGTGAGGGTGTTTCCTTGCATGGATGATTGTGCGTCCTACCCATTTGTTTGTTCTAATGTGGTAAAATAAACCTACTACGAACCAAAAGTCTCTTTACATCACATGGCCTTGAGATCTTTCTTGTAAACTTCATTTCCTTCTTCATGAAATCTTCGGTTCATGTAGACAACCTTGATGTTCGTTTTTAGCTCTATTTCTTTGTAACCAAACAACGTGTAGTTAATATTGTTGAAGTGTAAAAAACCCACATTCAAAAGAAACGAAAAAGAAGAGAAGTAAAATGCAAAGGACTACGTAACTTAATTGGTTTGAGGCCTTTTTTTTTTTCTTTTAATAAATGGTTTGATCCATTTTGAATGTAAAATTACTTAATATGTAATGAATCTAATCCAATTCTTCAAACATTCATTAGATTTACAATATATATAGTGTGAGGGTGTTTCCTTGCATGGATGATTGTGGGTCCTACCCATTTGTTTGTTCTAATGTGGTAAAATAAAGCTACTGCGAACCAAAAGTCTCTGTATATCACATGGCCTTGAGCTCTTTCTTGAAAACTTCATTTCCTTCTTCATTAGATCTTCGGTTCATGTGGACAACCTTGATGTTCGTTTTTAGCTCTATTTCTTTGTAACCAAACAACTTGTAGTTAATATTGTTGAAGTGTAAAAAACCACATTGAAAAGAAACGAAAAGAAGAGAAGTAAAATGCAAAGGACTAGGTAACTTAATTGGTTTGAGCCTTTTTTCTTTTTTGGATAGATGGTTTGAGCCATTTTGAATGCAAAATGACTTAATGTATTATGAATCTAATCCAATTCTTCAAACACCATTAGGTCTATATCTAATTTCAATATACATAATAAGAAAGCAACCAAAAAGGTGTTAGTTAAGTATGATAGTCATTAGTAGAATTTATTTGTTAAAGGTAATTATAGATATGCAATGATTTCAATGGATTAGGGCATGTGGACAGGTAACTATCAGTTGACGAGTATTAGCGTTCGCTTTAATTAGGTAAAATGGCACTTGGGTTTCACTATGTAGTTTATATGCTTCCAGCGATTCATTAGACAAATTAATCCATAAGTAATGTATGGATAACATTAATTAATAAGTTTTGCTTGATGGTAAGTGTCACTATTTTTGGAATTTTTTTAAATCATAATACTTTGCAGTAATTTTGAATTTATATTTTTTTATAAGTAATTTTAAATTTTGATTAATTAAATCTAAGTGGAAATTTTAGAGTTCCTCATGCTATTTTAAATTTCAAAAATATTAAAACGTTTGCATCCCAACACTAGTTAAGTTTATCAGGTTGTATTTATCAACATTTTGTTATATGTCAATCTAAAAACATTTATACTAATCGAGAACTGGTAATTAAAAAAAATGTAAAATCACTCTTTAATTACTTTTTTTTGTCCCTTAAAATGTTCTATTGTGAATTTTACTCTTCTTTAATATCAATTAACGTCTCTGAGTACACAGCAAGTAGCGAATATTGCACGTTTACAATGACCGATTTCGATTTTGATAATCATAATTTCTCTATTTTTTAAAATAAAATTCATTTGTAATTGCTAACAAAATTAAAAATTCACTTTGACTTTGACTTTTGATTTGTCTCATTATATTAATCTACACTTGGTATTTGTCTTCATTTTCCTCAATTTTCCGGTTTCTACGTTCAATGGTCGCAGCCGTTTTCTTTCCAAGAGCATCTTACTTCACCTACTCTCCAACCAAAATCATAAAACACCAACAAAATAATTTCACCTTGTTAATTATTTTTGCTATTGTTTTCGTATTTTCTGTAATTTCTCCATTTAATTAATGTTGTTGAATTAAAATATGCATAAATATTTGTGCATGCATAATTGACTATGTGCGTAAATTCCTATATATAGGTAGAAATCTTAGGCACAGTCTTGAAGGATGAGTATACCTTTTAGTATACAAAACAAAATGTCATGCTTAAATTATTTAACTAGTCATCTTGAATGAATCGGCAATAGTATTTTTCTAATTAAATTCGAGCATTTACCTTAAAGAAACTAAATTGTGTCGTTTCTAAGTTAAAATTCTTGTATTTCTTAAGAATGCTTAACAATAGGCTGGAGTATGTTAGGCATTTATACTATTCTACAAATTAGTATTTTTGGGCCCAATCATAAGGTATTTAGGTTCCACGTCCAACTTATAGTTCATGTCCGATCAACTAATCCTCCTTGGCTTCGACAGGAATTGGAGTTGGCCAAAAGAAATTTTACGTTTTGAATGTTGTTCAAAATAGTTTGAAGCTATAATTATGGCATTTAAATGTGCTAAATATGGAAATGTACAATCATTTAAACTATATGAAGATAAACTCTTTTCAATTTCATTACAATTTCTAGCTCCCGAGATTAAGCTTCTACTTTCATGAAAAGCATCAGAAGCTAATTAGTTCTTGTTTCTTTCATAATATTACAGGTAGTGAATTTGCAGGCAGAGCTTGCCTACATCCAAGCTCGCCTATCGACGTTGCAGCGCCTTCCTGTGTTACCACCACAAACTCAACCTCCACAAAGTCCTTCCCAAACAAGCCTGCAACCTTCCTCTTCAACTTCAGACATGCCATCACATTATAATATGTCAATGCATTTTGATCATCTTCAAATGCAACCTCAACAATTAACATCGGAATTGACAAGTTCAATGCTCAACACGTCCGATCAAAAACTCAACGACGAGGAACTCCAGGCGCTGGCTCGCGAATTTGTCTCTAAGTACTTGCCGTTGTCGGGAGCGAGGTTCAAGCCTCCAGGCTCTCATATATGACTATTTATAACTTATAGCTAGATGGTTCTTCAGTTAGGTTTGGATTCTGATCATGTCAGCTTGTAGCACAGTATAAGTGACATCTTTATTTGTTGTTAACGTCTCAAAAAAAAAACTGGTAAGTTTTATGTCTGCTTGAAGTTCTAATGCAGTAATTAATCCATCCTAACTAGCTACTTGAGTGCAAAACGTTCTGTAAATTTTTCTTTTTCATAAATGGTTTTTTAATGAATATGACCAATCCCTATTATACCATCTCAACCAAAATCACTTAGCCCAACTAAGGTCATCTCCAACCCAAAACTTTATTTTTAACTCTAAATATACAGCTGTTACAGTAAAATCATATTTAACCTAGCAGTTAGGAGAAAATTATCATCTTTTTTACCTTATCATTTTGCAATCTTCTTTACAACCGCCAGATGGATTTTTTCTCCATCTGAACCGTTGCAATGAAATCGTCCTTATTATTTTGAAGTGTTGAATTGACAAGAACATGAAGAAGTTTTATTACTTTTCAGGCTTGAATTGACAAGAGTATGTAAAAGTTTTATTGTTTTTCAGGCTTGAATTAACAAGAGCATTCAGAAGTTTTACTACTTTTCTATCTTGAATTGACAAGAGCATGCAAAAATTTTATCGTTTTTCATTGTTGAATTGACATGACTAGCAGAAAGGAAGGAATCATCATCTTTATAACCTTATCATTTTGTGATCTTCATTTCGACCGGATTTTCATCGTCATGTCCGATGTAAGATAGATTTCATTATCTTTTATTTTACCTTGTCATCTTATCACTTTCCAATTTTTTTTGCTATTAATAACCTTCTTCATAATTGTTTCCATCATCTGCAATCTCATTCTTTATTCTTAAAATTTATCATTAGATATTCATTCAAAATGAGTGACAATTTTGGAGGCTTTTCCAATATTGGATTTCAAAAGTCATATTCATCTTCATCAGATGATGATGATTGCACAATATGGATGACTAATGTCTTTCCAATTGAAGAAGCAACATCATATTGTTGTATTCTTAATAATAACAATATGACGTTGGAGGTTTGTCGCAACCACCTAAACAACATGAACACTCATGGTGGCTATATCCCAGGCCATATTGTTATCAACCACGATTGTGAAGCTGCGGATTGCAATTTGTGGAATGACTATTTTTCTGAGCATCCATGTTATAATGCTGAAATGTTCCGACGGCAGTATCGAATGTCTCGAAGTTTGTTTTTTCGTATTGTTGATGCAGTAAAAGAGCACGATTTGTACTTTTAACAATATCGTGATAGCCTGGGTCGTCTTGGATTGTTAGGTTTACAAAAAATAATTGTTGCATTCCGAATGTTAGCATATGGTGTCCCTGCAGACAAAACCGACGAGTGTGTCAAAATCGACGAGTCAACAACAGTTAAAAACTTGAAGAGATTTTGCCATGCTATTTTTGAGATCTTTGTCGATCGATAGCTCAGATCAACAAATGAGAATGATATCGCAAGAATACTTTGCATTGGTGAGCAACATGACTTTCCAGGAATGTTGGGAAATTTGGACTATATGCATTTGAAGTATAAAAATTGTCCCATAGCATGGTCTGGGCAATACAGAGGACGTTATGAGTCACCAACCATCATTCTTGAAGCTGTGGTAGATTATGATCTTTGGATATGACACACATATTTTGGTATGTCGGGCACAACAACGACATTAACGTGTTGGAGTTGTCCCATTTGTTCTCCAATCTAGCGAAAGGTATCGCTCCTACTGCTCATTATTTAGCAAGGCAAAGAATTATTGTGCTCTTTTACATTCAAGCAAAGAATATAATATGATATATTATTTAGTTGACAATATATATCCAAAATGGTCCACCATTGTGCAAACCATTCATGAGCCTCAAGGTACGAAGAGAAGATACTTTGCCATGAGACAAGAGGGATGCCTAAATGATATTGAACGTGCACTTGGAGTTCTACAATCTCGTTTTGCAATTGTTGTAAGGCCATCACCTTTTTTGAGCAAAAATGCCTTGCGTGATATAATGACTGCTTACATTATCATGCACACTATGATAATCGAGGATGAACGAGATCTTCATGCACCCATTTCTGATGCAAGGGAAGTGCCTACTCCGAAAGTTGGATTAACACAAGAAGAAAACGTTCTATTTGAACAATTCATTGTACGATACAAACAAATCAAAGACAAAGACGCGCATATTTCACTTCACAATGCATTGATCGAGCATTTGTGGGAGCAATATTCGAAATCATAATTTTGGATACTAATGTATAACTTTTTTTTTAATTTTTCTTATATTGTGTGTACTTTTTCTAAGTTAATCAATGTAATGTTTATTTGTTTGGTTGTGTTTTTATTATTAATTTTTAATTACAAATATATGACAATTGCTTATTTTTTATATTTAATTAAAATATATTATTATTAATTCATAATTAAAAATAAATTTTTACAATTAATTTTGTTTAACATGTAATAAAAATGAATTAAGTTTATATTTAGTTTATAGGAAAAAATTTAGAAAATGAAGGTAAAATGAATATTCCGAAAATATTTTTTTTAGAGTTAGAAATAGAGTTTTTGGTTGGAGATGACATAAGTTAATTGGCTTAGCAATTGAAGAGTGGGATGGGAATTCACAAATGGTTTAGAGCACAACTAGAGGAAATTAAGTGGTTAATGTTAATTTGCATTTTAAATTTGATTTTCCATACTTTTGTTGACAACTTCTATGCATGTATTGTTACTTTTGTTTTTGGGTTTTCATTTGATTTGTTGTCCATAAATTGTAATTTGGTATTCATTTATTATATATTTTTGATATTCTGGTATTCTATCCATGAATTATTATTTGGTATTCATTTGATATTTTTTTGTTTTCTATCCACAAATTATAATTTGGTATTTCTTCGTTTTCATAATCCATTTGTTATTATAATCTTATATAAAAAAATCATTTATTTTTGTGGCAATAGATTAATATGTAAAGTGAATTATTGTTCACTAATTAATATTCATGACATTGTTCCAAAAGTTTGTAATATCTACAAATAAACTTAAAATAATCTAAAAGTAAACTACTTTTAAACCTTAGATTTCATATAGTATACTCAATTTCATAAACATAAGATAATTTGTATTTATCGTGACATTATATAAAAATTCATTTTCTCCACCCTTTTTGAGCATAGAGTTATTATATACTTGTATAAAGTATAATCAATTTATAGTTTATACATTCATACCAAAAGTTTCCAATATCTACAAATAAATTTAAAATAAACTACAAGAAAATCTTTTCTAAACCTTAGATTGTATATATATAGTATAACCAGTTTTGTAAACATAAGATAATTTGTATTTGTTATAATTTTATATAAAAATCCATTTTGAATCTTTCTTTCCCCCCTCACCTCTCCACCTCCTCAATTTTGAGTGACAATACATTATTATATGAAATGAATTATTATACACTAATGTATATGTAATACGTTTGCCAAAAGTTTCTAAAACTATAGATAAACTAAAAGTAAACATTTCTTAAACCTTAGATTGTATATAGTATAATCACCTTTTTGAAAAGTGAAAAAAATTCATGGAACCAAGATAATTCTTGAGTGGCAATAGATTGCCATATAGAATGTGTTATTATACACTAATTTAGTTCTTACCTGGAGAGAGTTCAATCATTAGTAGTGTATTGTTTGGTGAATTTTCATAAAATTTACTTGGTATCTTATTTTGTTTTCACAAAAAATATAATTTAGAAAGAATTAATACTTAATAGTCTTTTATGGTAATTTTTTAATGAAAATTTACTTTAATTTTTTCCCCAATTATAAGGGGTCCAAAAATGGACAAAGTACAAAGCTAATTGTAAGGGCAGCACCTAGGAAAAACAGTAGATATTACATCATCATACAAAATGAAAAAAAAAAAGTTCTCCTAGGGGACGATCAAGTTCAAAGTAAGAAATAAGAAATAAGGTTTTTTTTTGTATGTAGGAAGGAGGCGAATGAAGACATTGTAGGAGTTATTTAAAATTTTTATATAAACTAAGAAATAAGGTTAGTGTAAAATAATTTTATTATTAATTTTATTGGTGAGTTATTTTTTATCAAGTAAATAGTAAATTATCCAATAAAAAACTTAAAAAAAAGGAAAAAAAACTTTTTTGCGAGTTACACCTACCGGGTTTAGAATGCCACATGTGTTAAAGATTGGCATTGAAAGCTGGAAAGCACATGTCGATGTGTTTGTCATGTATGACTCGTTTTGCAATTTAGAATATATAGCATATCGATAACATATAATTTAAAAAATATATAATATATTTGTTTGGTAACTATATAATAATATATAATATATTGTAATTTTTTTAAGATATTTTAATAAATAAAACGACATTATTTTTCTCATTATATTATTTTTTAATTACACAACCTTTTGAAAAAGAATAAAATCAAAATTTTATTTTATTTTATACAAGACAAAAAATTACATTACCTTCTATTTTTACTATTTAAAAATACACAAACTCTTATATGTTATATGCTAAATACAAAACAGAAGATACTGTTGTTCCAAACGAGTCCTAATGTACACAAAGCGTAGAAAATTTGGATTCCAATTCAATTTGGGTCACGCGTGAGAAACAAGTTTCAATTACCTCCTGGGAGGTGGTCTAGCAGAAAGGAGCACTGTCTCAGTGCCTCCCACCAGGGGTCAAGACATACTCATCTCTCTGATTGATCTCATATATCTCCGCGCCAATAGGCTAACGCCAATTTCTAGGGGGTGTCGTGGTGAGTCTCCTTCGGTTACCACCGAGCATAACAACATTCCCCGGTGGGTAGTATTTGTCTGCATGGTCACGCCCAACTGGTATACGCCACTACCGATAACCCCCGGGACAAAAAAAAAGTTTCAATTATAATAATTTTGAGCCCCTAGTGTAATTAGCCCTTAGAACTGATGTATGGATGTTTCATTGGTCCAGAAAACTGAGGAAATGGAGCATGAAGAGTTGGGCTAAATGCAAGAAGGCCACAAGCAATTAAGAAGAGGAATGTTTTTGCTCAAGCATTGTATACATATCCTGCCTCCTGGGAATTTAGTGACTCACAGTCGCAGCATATTCTCTCAATACAAGTTCCACTTCCTTCACTACCCCTAATTTTCTAAACCATCTAGCTAATATTTCTGAAGCTTCTTTGCCAATCACAATCCCATCTCTCTCTAAATCTATCAGAAACCCCAAGGCTTTGTTAAGCTGGCTCTCTCTTTCATACGCAGCCAAGACCAGCGCTACGCACTTGTCGCTAGGCTCGAGACCAGCCCTCCTCATATTTTCAAATGCTGTATATGCTTTTTGGCTTTGCCCTGCCTTTTGAAAAGCATTTATAATGAGTGCACAGATTTTAACATCAGGAGCTATGCCTGCATACTGAATTGCATTGAACACCCTTTGAGCTCCTTCAGTATCACCAGCCATGGAATATGCCCTCAACAATGCCTTGTACACTTCAGTTCCGCCACGAATTTCCTGAACATCCATTTCTCTGAGTAAAACTTCCCCCTTTTCAGGCATTCGAGCTCTAATGTAGGCCATGATCATTGAGCCGTATGATCTTTTGTCCAATGATTCGCAAAGTAGCTTGAGCTCTTCGAAAGTTTCTTCAGCAAGCTTAAGATTGCCAGCCTTGCTGTACAAATCAATCATGGTCGTCAGGGTTACCTGATCACATACGAAACCTCTTCTCTTCATGTTCAAGAGCATGCTTTCAGCATCTTGAACCTGGTTCTGCTTCCCATAATAATGAATCAGTTTTGTATAGTCACGGACGTTGGCCTCAAAAGATTCTTCTAGCAGGGCAAACTCTGCCACCTATCAAAGATGCAATAAATCATTGTTCGTATGACACTGTGTTTCAACTTACAAAATCAACCTGCATACAAAATGAGATATATTTTGTTCAAGAAGTTAAACATTATAAGTCAATGGCACCTATATGTTAAAACTGTGTAAGACCTGTTAACTGGAAATGCAGTTTTTCCTTGATGTTGCTTCGAAAGAAAAAACCTTTATCATAACTGGAAAATTGTAAACAACATGCATGTTAAAACTGTGTAAGTAAACACCTGTGTTTGCAGTTTTCTCCAGACAAAGAATACCACTAAAATATCATCATTTAAAAGTTCTAATGAAAATGTCACTTGTTTGCCAAATCTACATTCTGTTCACTTTGCCATGAGCTCCAAGCAGCGACAAAATTTGACAACATAGCTCTAATTAACTTTCAGATCAACTCCAATAAAAGCAGACTTTAAAAAACATGAATATTTTTCTTGTATATGCTTAAGTTCTCATACAGGAGCTGAACCTCATTGCTGGTCAATGAGAAACAAGGAGATAGAAAAAAGCGGAGTAACTACTCTCTCCGTTCCCCACCAACAAGCAAACTCACCACAATTACTTGAAGAAAATTTCAAGAATGTTAACTTGATATTTAGGTTCAACATTAAATGCGTTACAGATTACGAGAATTCGAATTACAAAATTTCAAATGTGATTGAATTACGAATACGAATTGCAGAATTTTCACTTCAACTTCATTAAAAAATTAAATAAGTTCATTGTATATTATCGATTCAAGCAAGAATTCTACAAACTGGAAAGTAAAATAAGCCACCAACTGCACTACCAAGCAAATTCTTGAATATCCAAAATAGATAAGCATAATAATCCTCTGTCCAGGAATCAATGGAGAGCAACTCACAGCGAACTGATTAAATAAACTGAGCCTGAATTAGAGAAAGCAATAAAATTCAAGTAGACAAACTTGAAATCAACAAAAGGCCCTCACTTTATCATAAATTGTTACCTTTGAATAAAGATTGTGTTCAGTGAGCTTCAACTGCTTAAGGACAGCGAGCCAGTCAGTCCTTCCAGGCTTCATAATCCTCACCCACTCACTTAACAAATCCTGAAAGCAACCCTTTTGAGGAGAGAAGCAAATAATCTGTCTCATAAATGCCTTGCATCGATTCATCATCTTTGGTGGCAGTTCTGATATGGCTTGCTTTTGTTGTTCAGTCATGTTTTTTTGACAAATCTCAACCCACCTAAACTTGGGTCTCTCCTCTTCTTGAAGTTGAACATGCTCTACATGGTCTAGTTTTATTGCAAATAGGAGGGATCCAGTGTTGGGTTTGAAGGATTTGAGATCTTTGGGATTTCGGAGAATTGGGTGTTTATAGAATGAAGAGTGAATGGGGTTGTGGGTCGTTTTGATGCTGCTTATTGGGTGAATTTGGAGTAGTTTGGAATTGGATGTGTAAGTTGCCATTACCAGAATTCAAGTTTTGCCAGCTGCTGCCATGTTTGAGAGGAAAAAAGTGTTCGTATAGAATATTAGTTACATAAATTCTTTAGAAAGGTGTAAACCAAATCCGTTGTAGTCTAGTTGGTCAGGATACTCGCCTCTCACCCTAGAGACCCGGGTTCAAGTCCC
>CAODLS011356330.1:0-10310 GCA_948243855.1 Flueggea neowawraea | reverse complement strand
ATTATTAATTACTAATAGAATAGTTAATTTGTTTAAAAATTATTAAAAAAATCTTTGGAATAAAATGTATTATTAGTATTATAGTTAATTATTGAATATAACAAAATTTACAAACCAATTGACGGGATAAAATAACGGATTGAAAACAAAATTTTGAAAAAAAAAAGAAAACAGGAAACCGAACCGAACCGGAACCGGAACCGAACGGGCAGTTAAATCGGTTAAAACTGGTCAAAACCGAAAACGAACCGAACCGAAACCGGACCAAACCGTGAAAACCACGGTTCGGTTCGGGTTCC
The DNA here is from genome assembly GCA_948243855.1 of Flueggea neowawraea. Classification (NCBI taxonomy): domain Eukaryota; kingdom Viridiplantae; phylum Streptophyta; class Magnoliopsida; order Malpighiales; family Phyllanthaceae; genus Flueggea; species Flueggea neowawraea. The sequence goes on along the minus strand of CAODLS011356330.1, from coordinate 10,011 downwards.
TATATTTGACAAACCGGAACCGCCGGTTCCGAAACCGGCAACAACTCTATACGCACCGACCCTATTAACTAGATCTCTTTTTGTTATTTTTCTTTTGAATGTTTTCTTTTTTATAATTGACTTTCTCCCTTTGAATGGTAATTAGGGCATGCATATTGTTGATTGATATTTCTGTTTCATTAGCAAACTAAAATATATATGCCTTGCTCGAGCTGATAACTTGACTCAAATAGATTTTGATTACCACATTTTTTTTAATAAAAGACACGAGTCTTAGAAATTAGTAACCGCAATAGAAACATCCCAATTAAGTTGGCACATCTCCTGTAACCTCTTCATACTCTGAAACTCAAATGTTATTAATGAGAAAAGAAAATAGATAATGTAAGTGAATACAACCCAGAAGGGCAAAAAACCCAAAAGTTAACAAAATATAGTTAAAAAACCCAAAATCTTTTCACTCTATTCAAATCATTATAAATGAGATAACCACAAAGCTCTCAATAGATTTTGATTACCTCACTAAATTAACATATTTTTTATTGCTATATTCTTGTAGGATTGTCTTCGTGTTTGTAGTAGCTCTTAAAACATACCACTTATCGTGCAAAAATAATTTTCGTCCGGCCACCATTTTGGTGGCTATAATAAAAGTCTACAATTACTTATAAAAAAATATTTGATCAAGAAGATACCAATGAAAAGTATTGCACTAAAACATTTAACAATATATATAAAAAGTAACCTAAAGTGGACGGTCTTACTATTGCAAAGTGTTAAAAAAAAGATAGTCTCCACATTAATTTCTTTCACTTTCCTCCTCTCCATATTAAGCCTTCTTCATCATTCTGCAATTTTACTCTGAGTTTATCTCTTCTCAAATCCTCCATTGAAGATTTTAAACTCTATCATCTCTTTCTTATCTCATATAGTATATAAGGTACTTATCAAAACACATATATACTATATAAGGTTCATATCTTTGATATATATATCCTCTTGGTAAGTTTATGGAGATAATTTCATTTTGATCTCTTCAGTCTCTCTTCTGGATTCTATAAAGTTTGATCAAAGAGTTAGCAGTATTGAATCAAATTTAAGTTATTTGTTATAGTGATATACTCATTTTCTCCTCTTATTGTTAATTTCCAAGGGTTCTTTTCATATTTTTCTCAGTTAATTATTTATGGTTTCATTTTTTTTTTGATATATAGAATGCAAGGTATGATTGAAGGAATACCCAGTAGTTGGGTCCCTAGCTATGCTCGAGGACTCAGCATTCTGTTGGTGGATCATGACCAAACATTCCTCACTTGCTTGGGTTCAATGCTTGAGCAATACTCTTATAAGGGTAAACTAAAGAGCTTGTTAATCCTCTTCCTACTAAATCAAGTTTTTCGTTTGCCTATCATATAATTCTTGTGAAAAGAGTTCAAATTTTCATTCATTCAATTATCAAATACTTTGAGTTTGATATTTATGGTTTATTATATTTAGTGTTTATGGTTATGTTTCAAACAAAAGATTATTTTAATGGTTTAAACTTTTGCGGGCACGCGTGAATTCAAATCTATACTGATTTATTTTGTTTCAATTTAATAAAACTTTTAGTGAGTTTTTCTGGTAATTTATTATCATCATAGATGCATTCATGTGGAAAGTAGGATGAAACTTGATCAAAAGAATTTCTAGCTGTTGATTTGAAGGCTTTTGAACTTAAGAACATCATATCCATAAGGACAATAGGTTTAGGAAAAATCTAAGGGAAAAAAAACTCAATTTTACAATATAGGCTTTAGCTAAGAAACATCGGGAGAAACAAGAAAATAAAACTAGAAAAATAGGAATTAGGAGTTAAAAAACGTATTTTAACTAGAGAAACATTTCAAATCCATTAGAAAAAAATCCATTAATTGAATAGAATAACTAATTAATTAGCAAGTAAAGAAACTAAAAGATACAAATTTTTTTCCTAAAAAGAATACCAAATTAACGATTATGTGTGGAAACAAGTTGAAAGTCAGAACTTCAAATCTCATTTGTCCAATCAGTTTCTTCCATTTCTAGTAAATTCTTTGTCAAATTTGTTGCATTTGTATATTTTGCTTATATAGTCTTACGTTTGGCTTCAAATGAAATTTCGAATATGGCAATCATGGAAGGTAAATATAAGCAACACTGATTGTCACACGACAGTATAATCGGATTGCATTCACTTCCTAATTTTGTTCCTCTGCTAGATTCTGAGAATTCAATGTTGTAAAGATAATTTTGACTACTTTACTCACCTTTGGATCAACAAGAAGATAGTTGAATAAACAAGAAGAATAAAAATCTAGCAATAAGTAAAGATTATCAATGTGTGACACTAAAAACCTTAATTTTGTAAGTTTTTTTAATTTCCATTTGGTGAATTTAAAGGTGAAACACAAGTGGAAAATTTGTCCTATTTTTTTTTTTCAAAAAAAAAAGAGCTGGCTTGGTCTTGGGAAGGGGAAAATATAAATTTGATTTATACAAGTCACATTTGGCAAAATATAAACTTTATTTGTAACTTTTCTTGGTTAATTTTACAAACTAAATTGAGGTCTATGAGGAGTTCTCACTTTAGTCATTAATTTTTTTAGTTTTTTCTTTTTGTGAAACATTAAGTTTTTTAAATGTCGAACTTAAATTCTTTTTAGTGTTTTCAAAAAGTTTGTATCTTTTTATTTTTTTATATCAAAAGTGTTTTTAAGGATGACTTACAATATATTTTCTTAAAAAATAAAGAAAATTTAAAAATTTAAAATTGCACTTATGTTAATTACATTGCATTTTTTGTGTATTTATCTAATTTGAATAAGCATTTCTATGTGTGTGGTTTTGTGTAGTAGTGTATGTAATATCTATTATATATGACCAATAAGTAGAATGTCTCGACAACGGTTACTAATTTTTCAATCTCTGATTTATATAAAAAAGTAAAATATATAGTAGATTATTTGTAAATCATTTCATGTACGCTTGCCACTTCATTATTTTTCTAGGATATTGCCTGATTATAAATGCGTAGCTAGTACTTTTCTTGGTGATATAATAGTTCGTGTTATTTTCCACTACCAGTGTATTAATTTCGAGCAAATAAGAAGTGTTCTATAAACACTTTTGAATATTACATTTACATATTAACGTCTCTTGTTGAATTCTTCAGCAATAATGAAGTGGTTTGTTTTCCGCAGTCACGACTGCTGTGCTAGCAACAAATGCTTTGGTCATGCTCCAGCAAGAAAAGGACAGATTCAAACTTATCATGGCTAGTGTTGACATGCCTGATATGGATACCATCTCTTTTCTTCGTCAACTCCTCCGAAATGGCCTTCCTGTCATTTGTGAGCTATCCTTTACTTTCACAGCCTATGTATATTGTATTTTTCTTTATTAAAGTTTTCTTCATTCAATCATTTTGAATCTTCAATTTTGTATATATTTATTTAGTGCTAGTTCCTTTAGTTGTCAAAATTTTGAACTTGTAGTATTGGAATCAATTCCACCACTAAGTGGTCAAAAGTTCAATTTCTAGTGTCATATATAAAATAACATATAAAAAAAATCTCAATGTCCTTTAAAAAGCCTCGTTTTTAGGTCAATCATTTTTATCTGGATATACTTGATTCAATCCATCTATACTATATATATTTGTGAAAAATTTTACGATGAAATAACAATGTTAACTAACTAATTCATATATTTTTCCATTCTGGCATGCAGTGATAGCCCCAGAAAGAAGCGTGCCAGCAGCCATGAAAGCCCTAGCAGAAGGAGCATCATTTTATCTTGACAAACCAATTTCCATGGACGACCTCAAGTACATCTGGCAACATGTATATACCAATAAGCGAAAACGAGCAATCCATGAAAATCCAAACAACGAAGGAAACCCGAAAATCGCAAAAACATCAAACAGAAGCATAATCAAAGACGTGCTCAACAATGTATCTAGGGTTACTGCCACTAGAGGCCACATTAAGCATTACATTAACTTAAGCAAAGACAAGGATCGACAACCCTCAAACTCTCCATCCCGTGACGAGACGATGATCGGTTTTAATGATCCTAGACGGAAGAGGAAGCAAATTGTTGAAGATGAAAGCAACACGAGGGATTCAAGATCATTCAGTGATGAAAGGTTAATGAATATAAATCATGGAAATGATAAGTCAAATGGGTGTAGTAGTAAAGAAAATAGCGGAGATAATGCAGAGGAAGAGATCAGTGGGAATGGCTGGTTGGGGAAGAAGCCAAGAGTTGTATGGTCACCAGAGCTTCATCTCAAATTCATTGCAGCTGTCAGCAGACTTGGAGATAAGAGTAATGTTCACATAATTATAACTATCATTATTGAGCTTCATTTTTAAAAATAGCTATCATTATTCATATTTTTTACCACTTAAGTATTCATAAATGTTAAATAGGGGAAGCTTATATTATTATGTTTTTTTTACATTTTTGGTTCTGTACCATAAATCAAGTGCTGATTTGATAATTGTATTTGTATGTTCAGAGGCTCGTCCAAAGTATATACTGGAGATGATGAATGTGCCTGGTTTGACTCATCGCCAAGTTGCTGGCCATCTTCAGGTTAATTATGATCTCCTATTTATGATAACGTTCACAATTTCTTGGTAAAATTATTGCGTTCTTTTTGTATTCCTGAACCAAGAATTTTAACTAATCGTGAATACTAGAATATCTCTATAAGTAGAATATGCATAATAAGTAGATTATCTTTATAACTAATTTAATACATGAAGCATCCAGAAGTTCTAAAATCATTGTAGGATTTGAGTTAAACATCAATCACCTTAATTAATTCTTAGTTCCAATGTAACCCAATTAACTATCAACCGTATGGGAATATTTTTCTTTACAGTACTTCTTAATTTTGTTTTTCTAAGATTGTATAAATAGAGAATTTTCATTTGTGATCATACATATGTTATGCTCCCACCTCATTTTTTGAGCTTCTTTTCTACATTCAGTGTTTGAGCGGTCCAAAGGGTTTGATCTCAACTCAAATATGTCAGCTAGAAATATTTAATTTATTCATGTAACTTTTAATATAATATATAGTTTTGGTGAAAAGAATATATGGGTTATTACTCAACTTTAGTTAATTATTCAATTTTGTCACCAAATTTTAATTTTTTGGGTTACTAAATTTCAATTTTGTATACCACATGTTGGTAATTCATTAAATTCAGTGAAAAATCTAACGCAATACATCAATTCTTGACGATATTCACATTAGTGTTCCGCATTAGGTAGTATTTATTTTTGGTCATCCGTAAATTAGAGTTCGCTGGTGGTGGTTTAAAAGTATATCCCTAAACAAATTATTACAAATAGCATTGTAATTGCTAATAAGTGGAGTAAGCAAATCTTGTTTGTTTTCAGAAATTTAAGACTCAAGTGGAGAGGATTTCCAAGGCCAGTGAGCTTATGGATGCAGAAACCTTAAGATATCATTGCAGTCGCTTTCTCACAGTGTCAGAAATCCTGGAGAGGAGCAATGCACTGCTGCGTGGGCTAGAAAAGCGAAATTCCAGTTTAATTACCATCACTGAAGGTAACAAAAAACAAAGAATAACTAATATTCATATTTTAATTTTGTGGTATTAATATATGGTTAAAATATAAATCGAATAAGCGTAACTCATGAATTATGGATAAGCTAGTAATCGAGCATTGACTTGTCCGTTGCTATTCATTTTGTAGGAAGCAATGCTCTTGCAGAATCACAAAATAAGGACCAACAAACTGATCTTCTGCCATCAACCGAGACAACAAATGGAATTGATGCAACCAAATCTCCAACTCTCAATGATGTTGGCCAATCTCCGGTAGCCACAGTTGAACCGAATCCTACTTCCTGCAAGGTGACTGGTTCAGACAATTTTCTGAGGGATTTTCTCGAAATGGACTTGGAACTAGACATGGAAGCTCTTGAAGCATTCTATAATTCCACTTCAGGTGATGCGACTAATGCAGACAAGTCCATGGAGAATTCCGGTGAAGTAAATGCTACTATGGCAGCCCTGAATCTTTTTTCAGGAACTGAGCCTAATGCTGATAAATTCCTGACTGATTCCGAAGTTGTTGATTCTATGGAAGCCATGAATCTTACTGCAGAAAATGAGCCTGTTGCTGATGATTATCTGATAGATTTTTGTGATAAGAGCCCAGAAACGGATGTCATGCAAGTTACGGAAAACCTTGAGTCTCCATCAACTGAAAAGCAGTCATTGTCAAATTTTAAAGAGCTGTTAAATGCGCTGGAAGAAGAAGCACACAGTCATGAAGGTCGAGCTGCTGGACCAACACAAGGAGACGTCGATCGCTACTGTCAGCTTCTTGAAAATGTTTTAACCGAAGGCAGCTCCCAGTGATGAAAATTCGGTATGTCTCGTTTCCTTGTCAACCTAATTTTTGCGCATCGACATCGATGAATGAAGGCAGTAACATATCAATTTGGTTTTTATGCAGCTTTATGAGGGTGCTGGCTTCAATCCTGGAAGTGGATACAGGATGGCATTTGAAAGTGGAAAAGACCTGAGTGAAGGAAGTTTACTAATGTATCTGCTAAAATACAGATATAATGCAAGGTTAACTTGCTCAACTGTAATAAACCTGTTCTGCTGTGGTCTGAGTCGAACAATATGACTCTTGCACTTATATACCGAATTTTTTTTTTAAAAAAAAGGAGAAATAAAAAACCCCTATATGTTTATATGGTTAGGAATTTTTCATCAAGTAAGTAAATAGCATTGCTGCAAGTAGAAACAGCAACTAACTTAAAAGGTCCGTTTCCACTTACAGCTTTGAAACGTTTGTTATATGAACATTGCGCTACATTTAGATTAATAGAATTTTGACAAATAGGCTGAAGTTTAGTGGTGCTGGAGTCGAATCTAATACTAAAAATTGGAAAATTTGATTCTCATTGAGAGCTAATGTAAAAAAGAAAAAGATCAATAGGATTTTGCTTTGAAGACTCTAGATGACATTTCTAACCAGTAGACTCTTGCTTGCATTGCACAACGATCACTATAATGCACACTAATATGAACATTACTAATATACTGAATAACATAAAACTCAAGTCACCTATTTTTTATACAAGGAAATGAAAAACAAAATCTTATCAACATTTCATCGATAAGTAAATAAATATACATATATAGTTTCCAAAATTACGAGAAAATTACTTTTGAGAAGATCTATCCTCAAAGAGAAAATGTATTGCAGGTAGATACATATACATAAAACAATAGCAATAATGTAATAGCTAAAGAATAGTAAGTCATAAACTAATTAAAAATATACTATCTTTGATAACAGTTTTACCTATCTACATTAGTTATGGGACCTTTAAACCAACGATGAGCACTCAAGATCCACCAAGAAATAGTGATGAGGAGCAAGCCACCTACAGCAACAGGAGTGTAATTGAGTGTTTCATTGGTGATGGGGTAGGCAACAGGTAATGAGAAAAGGACTGATATGCTTGCCACCCATAGAACTGCAACCCAACCAACCAGGACGCCATAGCGGCCAAGGTTGAATGGTCCTGGGAGGAAAGACTTGCGAGCTAATGTCACCCTGAAGAAGATAGGCAGTGCATATGCAATGTACAGTCCAATTGTAGCTATAGATACCATTGCCTGGAATGCCACTGCACTTCCAAGATACTGCAGAGGATTGAGAATAGTCATGGGAACAAGATCAGGAAATGGAATTTCGCTAGGTTTTGGAATGATGATTTCAGAAATGATGTTTATTGGTATACACAAAACTGAAAAGAGTATGATTTAATTACCGTTAATGCCATGCAGAATGATATGAAAGCAGAGAGCCAGACAGCGTTTATGGGGACTTCCTGCTTGTTCACTTGGTGCCAAAGTGATGAGAATGGCATGGCTCCATCTCTGGAAAATGCATAAGCCATCCTGAAAAAGGAAAATTAAGCTTTGCCACTTAGTCAGTGCATAAATCTTGAGCCAACACAAATCAATAATAAGAATTGATCAGTACCTGGAATTGCTCGTAACAGAACTCATACCACAAAAGAATATGCCAACAGCAACCACTCCCAAGCAAATAATCCCCCCAACTCCACTGCCATATCTACTCTGGAAAGCTTGATAAAATATTTCAGCAATCGCATAGCCACCAGCATCATTGTTCTCACTCAATAGGTAAGGTATGTTGGTGACTGCAAATGTTATGCCAAGTATGTAAAACCATCCGAATATAACAGATATCCCAATGGCACTAATTATTCCTTTCGGTCCATTCATATCAGCATTCTTGGTTTCCTCTGTCTAAGAACAGCAATTTGAAGAAAAAGACTCGGTGTCAAATTTCAGCCATTCTATGAGTGCCTTTCCAGAGATGAATTGAGGAGATGATGCAAAGATGAATAACTTACCATATGAGCAGATGCATCATACCCAGTAAGCGTATACTGACTCATCAGAAGCCCCAGGAAAAAGATGTAAGGTTTACTGCTGATTCCATCCCCATTATCAGTGTTGAAATGTGTGAAAACAAACTTGGCACTAGCCCTTTCCGTCGCAACAGTAGGAATAAGGATTGTAAGAACCACAACGCCTGCAAAATGTCAAGAATTCATAACAAATTTCAGAAAGAGGTTGGTGGAAAGAAATCCTGTAAAAAGAGAAGCTGCAGCAGAACTTGTGTTACCTAGAAGATTCCAGGCAGCAGCCAACTGACCAAAAAAGGATAGTATTGAAATCGGTAGACTATTAAGTATAGCATGAAGCATTAAAATTCCTCCATGCATAGCAATAACTACATATTTTGATGCCTCATATCCACCACCATTTTTCCCACCAGTGCTAAGAAGAATGATCACTGAAATCAGCTGCGCGAGCGAGAAATCTACACTTGTTGTAACAGCCCACTGCATATGAAACGTAGGTATAGTTGTTAGAGGTTGTATAAGATAATTTCAGCTTCTGAAGTACCTAATCTGGCTAGGCTTCCTGGGGCTATCAGACTCCAATTTTGGGTTCTCAAGTATACCTGACCAACAATGTTGAACCTGCATCAAATGCACCATGTATCAGAACATGCAGAATCTTTATATAAGTCGTATGATTGCTGAAACATTTTTATTCAGTAGATCATGTCGGAAAAATACAGCATATAGAAGCATAAGCTCATTACAAATGCCAAGAAAACCAGAACTTGAATGCAAATGCAAATGGAAATAATATAAAAATGGATCGGTGATTTATTATTTCCACGTAGTTAACATTAACCAAATGAACTTGTACCGCAATCAAGCCTGTTGTGAGCCACACCAATTAAGTCACATGGGACATTATTAACATTCCTACTCTGCAGACAAATAATGGACCCTTTGGAGAACTTTCGCTGCATATTTCACAGCAGTACTAATCACCAGTGCTGTAATTGTTTCTTCATGTCATATTGAAAAAAAGACATTGTATATCCAACACCAGTTAAGCATGTTGCGACCCTCGCAAGATGTCATTATCTCTAACATTTCACCATCTAATCTCTTCAATTTTCCAATCCAAAATCTAATTCTGCTATCTACCATTCAATATATTACAAACATAAAACATCAACTAAGAGACTAGAAACAACTTTCCTAATAGAGGTGTAAGATATTTCACTACAAATAAAAAGCAGAATTATCAAGCCACTATATGAGTCAGTAATCTATTGATTGTTAGTACACCTAGTTGAACCGTGTCAGATGGTTGGAGTCCTCTTCCTCATTGTTAGCAACGCACAAATAGATGTCAGAAAAGGAAAAAAAAATAAATAAAGGAAGATTACCAGCCAGTGAGCCAAGAGGCAAAGGGAGCCCAACGAGGGCCAGCAAGCTTTGCACTCCAAAAATAAAGTCCACCAGAAGTTGGGTACGAAGAGCAAATCTCAGCCATTGCGAACCCAACAAACATGGTGAACCCACCC
>CAODLS011356223.1:0-14795 GCA_948243855.1 Flueggea neowawraea | reverse complement strand
TGCAAGATGTGGCTGAAAGGAACTGCAATTGACAATTATTTTATTTCTTACTTGGGATAAATCTTTTGCATTTAGAATTACGCCTTGAGTGTATTTTTTTATTAATTAATCTAATACTTAGTCAGATTCAATATTTTCAGTCTGTAAAATATCTGCTAAATGTTGATTTGTGGGTTCTTACTCGAGTTTGCTGATTATTCTTTGAAATATTTCTTGCTTAGGAAGCTTGTGACCTTCTTCCTGAGATCTCAGGGCAGTCAACTCATCCTAAGATATCACAAGTACTGTTAGAAAGGGGAGTTCCTGAAATTGCTCTGATGGTCTTACGGTGGTGTGGACGAGATGGATCAGAGGCGATTTCGCTTGGTGAGGCGGTTACTGCTGTTCGTGTTAGGGTGGAGTGTGGGCTTTTAACTGAAGCTTTTGTGCATCAGAGAATGCTCTGTAGCAGAGTTGCAAAAAAGAAGATGAAGGCTGGACTGCATGGGGAAGCATCCAATGATTTAAAAGATGAGTGCAGGACTTGGAAGGACTGGATGGATGCACTGGTGACTGAAATTTGTTGTCTTTGCATCAAAAGAAATCTGGTAGACCGAATGATAGAGTTTCCATGGAATTTGGATGAGGAAAAATGTATTCATAGATGCCTTCTTGATTGTACTATCCATGACCCATCAACAACTAGCGGCAGTCTTCTTGTCGTATTCTATCTTCAGGTAAATGAAACTGAGACAAAATACAAACGGTCATCAATATTATAGTTCAGCATACAGCTAAATGCAGTATATTTATAACTGCAATATTCCATTATAGGCTTTAGTGATATTAGCATAGAATTGTCTTGAGATTCTGTTCCTACTTTTCTTTTTATTACAGCATCTGATGGTAGCTTGTCTATCTTTTCCAATTCGATTTAATAGATTTGGCTTTTGTTGCAACACCCTGTCTGCCCTGTCCCTGCTTCCCCCCCACCCAACAACCAACATCTCACTCTTTCAAAAAAAGGCACAGGAAGAATTGATTAGTTGATTCTGTAAGTCTAACTGAGACAATAATAAACATATTAAGGAAGAGTAGTGACAATGTTGGTGCAAGGTGGTGGAACTTGGTGCTGAACAGAGGGAGTGAGGTTAGAGAAATCAAAAGAACACAAAAAATGGTCTGATGGTATGCCTATCCAATGCTTGCTAAGTTGGTAGATTCCGAATGATACACAATATGCTAATGTGACATTCATAGCCTGACCTGTAGTGTAAGGATCTCAGTCGGTTAAGATGGAGCAGTCCAATTTAAGTTCTTGTTTGATCTATCAGTCTTTTGTATATTATGAGCTATGCTAGGGATGACCTGATTAAATTTCAGTGTTGTGTTTTCTGACTACAGCGCTACCGATATGCTGAGGCCTATCAAGTTGATCAAGAACTCCAGGCTGTGGAGCAGAATTTCATTTCAAAGAATCCGTCGACTTTGAGTGAAGAAGTTTTATCGAGAATGAGATCGGCTAGTCAATGGAGAGCAGGACTTGTTGTAAGTCATCAAAACTACTTGGGGGTTTATATGTGCATCTTTGTCCCAAAGGAACCAACTTCCATTTCATGGAAACTAATGAGACAAACTTGGAGTTTGTGAATTTTGAAACATGTGGGGAACTATCTAACTATTTCATTTTCAAAAGCACCGCCATGAGCAATTTGGTCAATGATCTAACGTGCTGGACCTTTATTTGAGCTTGGTGGATTCTTAACTGATATTGTTAAAACAAATTGAATTGAAATAATTATCATCTTTACTTGATTTGAACAGGTTAAATCCATAGAGTTGTTGCCACCTCCTCAACAGCAGCAAGTAAAGGCTGGAATGTTGCCCGAGAACAGTAGTCTTTCTGGCGAGGAAGTTGACGTTTTGGAAAAGTCTGATCTTCTGATGGCACAAGAGCCAAATTCGGTTGGTTTATTGGTTTCCCAAGCAGTTGGTTCTTCTGTTGTTCCCCAGGAAAAACATTCAACTCCTTTCAAATCACTTGTTTTTGCAACTCCAACAAAATTTGGTGGATCCATCCGCCATACAATCTCTGAACTTGGTAACTATGGCTCTCCACTAGCTGTCCATGAAAAATTGTTAGCAAATGCAGAAAGAGGAGCTAGCATCAAGAATTTCAAAAGTGATGTTGCCCGGACTCCTAGAACTAATAGTGTTTTTCCTGTGAATGCCACACCATCAAAGGATATTGGCAGAACTCCTGTTGAAGTGCTTTTCAATACTGATGAATATCATGCCAAATATGATAAAATCTCACCAGGAACAGAACAAAATGGGTTTGCTAAAGAATTCCAACAGGCCAGACCATATGTACAGAAGGTTGCCAACCAAGTATCTGTAGCTGGTGACAATCGTGATGATTCTGCACAGGTCCATTCCTCAAATGTATCGAGCAAAAGAGTTCATTCGCAATATAGAGATGATGTGTTTTGGGATGTGACATCTGGGGATAATCAGATGGACACCAGTTGGAGGTAACAAGCATATTATTCTTTGGGGCATGTTTTTTTTAATAATATTAGAGGCTTCCTTTTTTTCTTAAGCCTTTGTCTATACATGCAAAAAAATTCGCCACCAACATATCTAATAACCTGTTATTCATGCATTGTTCCTTGATATTTCAGTGACAGAGAGAAGAGTTATGTTGTTGATGAGAAACAGGCGAATGGAGTGCTACGATGGAGGTCTGACGACACCAGTGATGAGGAAGAGACAAATAGTCCATACAGAGACGTCGGGGTGGTTTCCTACACAACTCCCTCGAGGGGAAATAGACGGAGGTTTTCGAGAAGGCGATGACTATTATTTTCATCCTTTAACCTATAGGTGTCCGTTCGAGTCCTGTAGTTACTTTCCTCGAGATACATGCACGAGTAAGGTGCAACAGAAATTAGTGAAACGAATCCATGAAGGAATTGTTGTGAGGAGCTGCAATTGTTTCAGTCACACCAGAATGGATGGTACAAAGTACTCCGATACTGAAGCTAGCAGAGAATGATGAATAGATTCCTCAATGGGAACTTCATTTCTATGCTGGCTAAGGTGCGTCTTTCTTTTACTTGTGAAGGAAAATTCTCTATCTTTATAGCAAGAGTATGATAAGGTATATAAAGCATACCATATATTGACAGATAGTTCTTGCGTATGGAAACTGAGATTTAGGTGGTCTCATTGATCAGATTTTCATCATCGGTGTTGACCACATTCTTGTATCTTATTCATCACATATATTGAAGCAAGTTTCCTCTCTTTCTGACAGTTTTAATTTTCTGAGTTTGTAACTTGGCATAAGAATGCAAAAATTTCAAATAATGGTTTCCATCTACAAATAGTTTGGATTTTAAAAGTAAACAGGTTTTAAGCCATAGATGTGGCCGGGATTGGAAGATATGCCTACTCTTGAATCAGTTATAACCATGCCAATACTTATCTTCAACTCAGATCCCAAATTGTCACATTTGCTTTGAAGAAATTCAATATCAGTCGTTGGTTTGGTTTGTAATCATTTAATTTGGATTTACTATATTTACAAAATTAATTATTGACTTAGTTTTTTTCCCTTTTGAACAACCTATATAAATGTTATTTTGTTAACATTACTTGTGTTTGACTTAGCTAGTCCAAACTTAAGTTAAAGTTTCGAACATGATCGATAAGCTAGTCAAATTTTTAGATGTATTTTCTACGAAAAGAAGGAACGAAGCTTATTTGAAACATGAAGGGTTGAGTGGTTTGGTAAGAAGCTGGTCGCGTTCATCTCAATTGGTATTGAAATGAAAATTTGAATATGAAATTTAGCAATATTTAAATTGGGTAGTGTTCATGAAATTTAGACAATTTATAAGAAATTTTATATAGGTCAAGTAGGTTGATTGAGTTGGAAAGATTTGACTCTCATAGCTTAAGGTTGTTATCTATGGATAGAAAAAGAGATTTAAGAGAAATATAGAAAAAGGAATTTAAGAGGGATTTAAGCCTATCTATAAGTAGAAAAAGAAAAATTTTCTTATTAAATAATAGATTAATTATTTAGAGAATTTCATTATTAAATTCATAGATAAATAGCTAGTGGAAGAGCATTCAAATGCAAATTTTCTCCAATGTTATTCTTTAATTTGACTCTTTATTTATAGATAATAAATTTTTATTGGAATAAGGGAGAAAAATAATTAAATGAGATTGAAGGTAAAGAATAAGATATATGAAAAAATGTAAAATTTATTACTGACAATTAAAGTAGAGAATTATTTTGGTTAGTTAAATATAGAAAGTAAATTTTACTCTTTATTTTATTTTTAAAGATAAAAAATAATATAAAAAGTGAATTAGAATTGAATTTTAAAAGATTATTCTTTATAATAAATAAAATTATGAATATAAAAAAAATATTAGAGATGTTGTAAATTCATGAATTTTTAGAGCTTGTGCAAGAAACTCCTCAAATAGTCTCTTTCCTCATTTATAGAGTTTCATCTTCAAAATTTCATTTCCAGCAGCCCCTTAATCACATCCCTCCTTCCTTAAATTTTTTAAAGTGTCTGTAGCACCTCATCAACTACAAGGACGGCAAAATGGCTTCATATATTTTGCATGGTTGATGACTCATGTATTTAAATATGTTTTGGTTTTTAGTGTATTTTTATTAATAAAATAATTAAATAAAGAGTGAGATATAGAATATTTTTGGAATGTATATAAATTTTGAGATAAATAAAATTATAGAGTGAAATTTAATATAAAATAATAGAGGGTATCATAGATAGTTTTATTGAACATGTTCTTAAAGTAAATAGAGTTTGTGTTAATTTTATCTATGGTCACTAAACTTTAGCTATTTTTTACCTATTGTCACAAAATTCACATTTTGTTCAATATGGTCGTTATGATTGGAGGTTTTATTTACCGATGGTCACTATGACTATTTTGTTTAAATGCTTCGGCAAGTTAGTAACGTAGCTGCCACATCATCATGGTACATCACGGTTAATATAAACACATGGAGACACACGTGGCATTAAAAAAATGTTTGCATTCTCTTTTGACCAACATCAAAACCTAATCCAATTTTCCCCAAATATTCAACAGAACCCAAACACCACATGAGAGATTCAAGTTTCATCGGTATCTTCTTTGCACACATACTGTTTTCCGAATTTGGTGAAAATCACAACTTGAGAAGTGAAGAAGGAAAGTGATTCTTAGGAGAGGCAAAGCGGGTTTAGGATTTCTAAAACACTTTGGGTCCACATTGCTTCTGATAAGCAGACAATGAATCATATCTTTACCCCATGCCAAAGGGTAAACCAATGTGGTCCACCCGCTAAAATTGTTGCTTCTTCCTGTCTTTTTCGAAACACATGGCTGTGATTTAGGGTTTTGTTTGAGTCGGGGCAAAGATGGTGGGTGTGGGTTTCTGGCTTTAAAAGAAATAAAGTTGTTGCTTAATTTCTCTCAACGTGCTTAATTTCTTGGTTTCAAACTGGGTGTGTTTAATTCCTTGTTGCAAAATTGAATTTTTACCATGCATGACGATTGGTGATGGAGACCAGTAGCACAACCAAGGTGTTTACATTCGAATAGTTAATGTTTGACAAGTTTTCGAAATCTACATAATTGTAATTTTGGGCCGATTAAATTTTCAGTTGTTGAGAAATAAATTTAGCAAATTAGTTGAGTAGCTTATTATGTGTTGTTGGAAAATTGAATTTTTATTATGATTCTAGTGTTGTTGAAAAGCGAACAGTGGGTTTATCTACATTCGTAGTATTAATTTTATAATATTAAGATTCATTGTTCACTAATCCAGAATAGTTTGATTGAGTTAGTAATTTAATATTAAAATTTGCAACAACCTCCAGAATTGTTTGATTGAGTTAGTCCATTTTAAAAATAAGTTATATAGCTAATTGGAAGCTAATTTTCATTATTCATTATCATAAATTCATAGATATATGGTACATTTTTTTTCCTGCGTTCTTAATTGAAAGTCCTTTTTTCTTTGGCTAATGTTTATTTGGTAATTGGCAATGCTTCGTAGGTTTAATTTTCTGTTATTATCAAGTTTCTTGTTTTGTTTTATTTGACCTACAGGTTTTTAATTGCTAACTGTTATTATCCGGTTGATGAAGGGAGTGAAGGAGATGACGAACAATTTATTGATTTGGAGTATAACATCACAGAAGGCGATGAGGATTACCACGATGTGATTAATCAAAACACAATAGTTCAAAAGCCACCACAGTCAGCTACTTCATCGAATAGCTTGCCAATTCATACTATTGAAGAAGGATTGTATGACTTGGAGAATGATTTTGGGTACAAGGATGATGAGTTGAACTCAAATAGTGACAATGATGGTGATCCGACAGTGAAGTTTTCGGAGTTCAACATGGAAAGGGATAGCCTAAATCCTCACTTTGTAAACGAAATGCTATTTGGCAGCTTTGGGGACTTCAAAAAAGTGTTGAAAAATTGGGGAATCAAGAACAAACGACAACTGTGGTTCAATCCAAACGACAAGAGTAGATGTTGCGCTAGATGCAAAAAGATAAAGAGTGCACTTTTCGTATATGAGCTGCACCTTTTGGCGGTGGAGATCCTAGCATACAAATAAAGTCCATCCAACTAAAGCATACTTGTGAGAAGGTTACTGAAAATTTTAATATGGATGCTAATTGGTTGGCTAATTTTTACCTCCATAAATTTAGGGCAGATCCTACTTGGGCAGAAAAAGGGTGATGCAAGCTGCGCAAGATGACCATGGGTATGAGATTTCCCATTCTAAGGCTTGGAGGGGTAAAAAACAAGTGTTTGAATGTCATTTATGGAGACGCAACCAAGCAATACACAAGGTTGTTTCACTATGCAAATGATATTCGTGAAACAAATCTCGGCCTTAGAATGGTAGCTTGGAAGTTGGTCGCGTGCATTTGGAAACGTAGCTTGGAAGCTGGTCGCGTGCATTCTTCTCTGAAGCTGCAAAATGTGATTTATTGTTGAACAATCCCTATGAGTGTTTCAATCGTTACAACTTAGACACACGTGACAAGCCTATCATTGCTATGCTTGAGTTGATAAAAAATCGTATTGCAAAAAGACTTTATACGAAGCATTTGATAGGACAGCATTGGACAAATCCTATTTGCCCAAAATTTAAAAAAAAATGGAGGAGCACAAGTCATTTGCAGACCATTACATTGCTTCATTTTATGGTGGATCAAAGATTAAAGTTGTTGGAAACTTCTCAGAACACATTTGTGATATGGACCAACATATGTGTACATGTCGTAAATGGAAAATTAGTGGACTCCTTGTCCACGCGCATGTGCTGCCATAAGATTGAAAAATAGGGCTTATGAAAATTATGTGCACAGATCCTTGTTGAAATCCACATACATGGAGGTGTACTCACATGTCATTAATCCGACAAAAGGTGAGGAATTTTGGGAGAAAGATGAAATTGGGAGAGACACAATTCCACCTCCTGTTGTGAAACCAAAAAGAGGTAGAAAGCCTATGAAGCGTAGAAAAGAAGTAGAAGAGCTTGAAATTGCCTAGGAACAACCAAAAAAATCCACTCAAGATCAAAGAAAATCCATTCAAGATCATATGAGAGTACCAAGCGGTTATGAGGATGATCAAAATACAACTTCAGACAAACCTAAAAAGTTATCAAGGAAAGGGCAGACTACTTGTAGTATTTGTCATCAGAAGGATCACAATAAGCGCAGGTGCAAGATAATTAAAATCTCCATTTAATTTCATTGCATTAATATGAATAAATAGTGTAAACACTATTGATTTTTCCGTTCTCAAGTTGTTACAGGATCGAGACCAACAAGGTGATGGTGATGAGGGTTTTGATGTCACAACTCAGGAATTCTAATGGGAAATATAAGGACTTTGATATTTTGGATGCCACAACAACGAATGCCACACAAAAATTTATCATTATTGACACTTGAAATATGCCTTGAACTAATATTTTGGACCCCTCTCACATTTTAGACAATATGTATGTTTGTATTCTTTTTTTTTGTGGATTTAAATGAAGTAATATTTTGGACAATATGTGTATTTGTGATATTTTGGCTGGTTCAATATTTTTTGTTAGGTTTAATTTAAATGATTGTTTGTTGTGATGATTAGCAATTTAAAGTTGTTAATATTTGCTTTATTTTGCTATTCAATATTACTTTTTTTTCTTACAAAAAAAATCACTTTTTTTTTTTTCTTGGTTGAGTGATGTTGCATGATGATGTGACAGTCACGTCATTGACTTATCGAGCATTCAAATAAAATGATCATAGTGATCATCAGTAAATAAAACCTTCAATCGTAATGATCTTATTGAATAAAATGTGAATTTTGTGACTATAGGTAAAAAATAATAGTGATCATTTATTGAGGAAAGAGATTCATTGAGTTGACAACCGTGTCTAATTCACCTAAAAGGATTTAGTTGTAAATAGTAATATAGAATTTGTAAGTATAGCAGTTAAAAAAAACAAAATTTATTACTTTTTGTAAAAATGTATTCCCAATAGTGGAAATTTTGCTCAAAATAAAAGATAACGATGCCTGACGCATTTTCACTCCCCTGCCTGCGAATCACGACCATTGTTCAGTAAAACCAGAATTATCGAAGAAGATTCAATTCTGGAAAGAATGGCACAAGCTGCAAAACTCGCTGTTATAGACCTCTCTTCGCCGGACCGCACCGCTGCCGCCGCTTCAATCCGCCAGGTTCTTTCATTTCTAATCTTCGCCATTCAATGAAATGACGGGACGTCTTTTTTCACATTAAAGTAAACGGTATCGGCTGAACATAAATGTACAGGCATGTATAGAGTACGGCTTCTTCTACCTAGTGAATCACGGTGTCGAAGAAGCGTTACTTGCCGCCGTTTTCAAAGAGCGTAGGAAGTTCTTCTCGCTCCCCGTTGATGACAAGCTGAAGCTGTTGCGTAATCAACACAGAGGCTATACGCCGATGTACTCCGAGATTCTCGATCCTGCTTCCACTTCTAGAGGTTTCTTTCTTTGCAAACTCATTTTAGGCATTGATTCGGTGTTTTGTCTTACTTGGAACTTTTTGTTCTGTTAACTGCCGAATTAAGTCAGACTGTAATTGCTCAATAGAAACCACGAAGTTTAATGTAATATTCTAATTGTAATGTTGAATATAGGTGACTCGAAAGAAACTTTCTATATCGGTCCTTTGGAAGGCGAAAAGAGTAATCTCAACCAATGGCCGTCCAAAGGTGCATTATGTGCTTCTATACAAGGTTTGTTGTTGGATTATGGTGATTGGTTTCTCCTATATTAATGTCGTTGTAGCAGCTCTATTTCTGTACGTTTTGGTTTTATTAGACTGATTGTGATCAACTATTTTGCTGCTTGTGTTCTTTCGGCTAGGATATTGCAGATGTTCTTCCATCGTGGAGACATGTGATGGAGTCTTATTATGAAAATGTTAGGTAAGTTTTATTGTTTTTGGATGCACGATTTTTCATTTTATTGATTATTGTTTCTTGCTTATGAATGTGGATAATAATTCTTAATTATCTTTCTTTGTTATATGCTCTCTTTCAATATAATTTTGAACTGTGCATCTGTTTATTTGTAGCATGCTTCAAAAACCTATTATTAGCAAAACTTTAATTAGAAGATAGCATCTCTTCGTTAAAGGGGAGGATGGAATATTGTATGCATGGTCCTGTTCTATTTTGCTTATATAACATCTCCTCGTGTTCATTGAAATGCTCTATGCTTTGAGGTTCAAATGTTGTTGTTTGTGCTTTGAATTCGTGAAGATGGCATAATTCGTTGTCTTGGGCACTGCTAGCTTCTGGTTGCTTTTTCCATGACTTTATACTTGGAGAACTACTTAATGATACAAACTCTTGCATTGTCTTGGATTCTGTTCCCTAGGTCTGTTGGAAAAAGATTGAGTTCTTTGATTGCTTTGGCTTTGAACTTGGAAGAAAATTATTTTGAGAAAGTTGGAGCCTTGGATTCACCGGATTGTTTTCTTCGTCTCTTACACTATCCAGGTAAATAGGTTAAATTGACTACTTGGTTATAAATTTCTTTGTTCTTCTAAAATTGATAAGATTTTTTCTACCAACACATTTTGCACTAAAGTAAAGCTGAAGTTTGAAGTAGTAGCATACTAATACAGTTGTTGTATGGTTCTAGTGTTTTTATGGGGAAAGAAGTTGCTTGACGAGCACTTATGAATCTGAAGTGACATTACTAAAACTGCCTTCCCAACTAAATTTTCTTTCCTAAGAAGTTATTCTCTTTCTTTCCTCTGGTCATTGTTGATTTAGTTCTACTAAAAGTAATGGAATTGGGATATCAGATATTTAGATCTTCCAAGGCTTATCACTATTTTCTTTAACACCATGAAAACTTGTATATTATTGTGATGATATTGGTTTGAAGTCTATGCAACTTTTCAGTATTAGATCATATTAAATATTAAATCCATCCAAGTTTTAGCAAGCATCTTTGATGATAAAAGGCTTCAACACCAGTCAATTGAGATAATATGTCCATCATTTAATAGTATGCCCTTTAATTTTAATCACAGGTGTGCTTGAGCATGCTGATGGAGAAATATTTGGTGCCTCTGCTCACTCTGATTATGGAATGCTTACTCTTCTTGTGTCTGATGGAGTTCCAGGGCTTCAGGCATGTTATATTTTTTGTGTTTTTTTTCTTTTTTTCTTTTTGCAGGAGAATTCTATCCTGTTTAATGATGCTTAAACGATTTTCTGACTCTTTGTCACCTTATTATTCTATTGTTGAGGTAAACAGATTTGCAGGGACAAATATAATCAACCAAGGGTCTGGGAAGATGTGACGCATATGGATGGATGAGTTAGTATGCAATTTGATTATTTAGAATGGAAGAATAGTTGGTTTACATGTTTTTGGATGTATTCTTTTGCAAGTGAGTATGGTTGGGCTGTATATAGATTGTCTATAGTTAGTAAACTTTTGAGGAGTGGAAATATTGATTGTTTTATTCTCTTTTTCCCATCTAAAGTTTTAGCAGTTTGTCTAACTTGGCCCATTTGATTTATATAACCATATTTGCGGAAGAATGAGATGTTGCTTAAATATTTATTCATAAGTATCTAAATCTCACATTGCAGGGCTTTCATAGTTAACATTGGGGACATGTTGGAGAGGTGGACTAATTGTTTATTCCGGTAATTTGCCTTTGCTGCTGGAGATTTTACATGTGATCAGTTATTATACAGTAACATTTATCCTTTGTTTGAAAATCTTTTCTCTGGAAATTCTCAGGCGTGTTTTTTTTGTTTCTAATATTTCTTTTTTTTTTTTGTAATTTGTAGGTCAACACTACACCGAGTGATGCCAGTAGGACAAGAGCGTTATTCTGTAATTTTCTGTCAATATCTGTTTGCTTCTCTTTGTTTATATTTTTCCTCATTTTTGCCCTTGGGTTTGGCTTGAGGTGTTAGGTTTATACCATATAGTGAGCTTAACAGGGATAATTGGTTCCAGTAGAAGTTAATTCCAATTTTTCATCTTTTTAATTACTTTAAGATTTTTTAAAATTTTGATGGTGACTGATTTCACGTTCTTGTGATTATCTTTTAGAATCGACCAGGACGATATTCCTTATTGTCTTGGTTATTCTATGATTTTTTGTTGAATGAATCTAGCAGTGAGTGATCTAAACTAGTAGGATGTTGGTTTATTAACTGAAATCTTTGCTGACAAATTATGGGAGGGCATATATATAATTTTGAGAACTCGTAATGTCCTACTGCTGACCATTTGCTTTCTCTAATGCTACAGTTGGCTTTCTTCTTAGACCCTAATGCAGACTTCGTTGTTGAATGTTTGGAGAATTGTTGCGATGAATCACATCCTAAAAGGTATACAGAATTCTTTCTAATTTATTATGTTTACTCTTTTTGGATATACCGGCCAAATAACAAACAGATTCATGCTCGTTGACGCTCTGGAATAGAGCAGAGCTAATGTCTGTTTTCTTAATTTTCTTTGGATGCACAAAGTTATATTTGTGAGAGCCGTTGTACTCTTAGTAGGTTTTTTGGCTAATAACTTATCTGGGTTTGTTCTAAAAGGTTCTTTCGAAGTTATATGATTGGATTTTGGTGAATTTTGTACATTATTTGTGTTTTCCTCTTCGATTAAGCTGTTGATGGTTTCTTTAAGTCAGAATAACTAATGCCAAGGCTTATGATTGTTAAGAGATCAACAATGTTGCTCTAAATTCAGAAATTCAAGTAAAATTTGCAGTTTTGATCTTGAAAACCGGGGATATTGACTTTCTACGGCAGCAGGATTCAGTAGTTTTCATTTCAGAAAGAAAGTATGCAAGTATTTTTTGTCTATTTTATTGATCATTTAGCTTTCAGATACGAATAAAACTTCCAATTCACTGAAGTCCTGAATGGTTTATATGATGTTTAAGCCTTTTTTCAGTTCCGGAAAAACAAAACTAGTAAAAAAAAACTTTGTTTGGATGGTTCTTATTGTACAGACAATAATAATCAGGAATGTTTTTATTCTGTTGGCAGATTTCCCCCCATCCGCTCCGGAGACTACCTGAAAGATCGGCTTAGGCTTGCATATGGCTCTTCTGGCTCTTCAATTTAGTTAGTTAATAACTGATGGCGATGCTCTCAGACCTGTGTTGATTGTGGCTGTACTCGAGCCACATTGGGCAATTTATCTTATTTTGTAATATGATAGGAGTATTATTGCAATCTGGCTTGGGTAGTACCAACTATTTTAGTAGGGACATCCACGAAGGATCATTCAGCTAATAAATAAGTAAAAAGTAATTTGTTGATTCAATTTTGATTTGAAATCTCATTAGCATTAACTATTGAAAAATTATTTTAAAGTTTAAAAAATATTTTTATATGTCAAATCCCATAGTACATCTGAACATTATTTAAAGTTTGTTTAACAGCATAATATTTTTTGTATTTAGTATGTAACATATATGAGATTTTATAATTTGTAATAATAAAAATTGATGATGATATAAATTGTTTGTCTTATATAAGAACATATGATGTTTAAATTTCTCATTTTTTTAAAAGTTATATAAATAAAATATAATAATAAATGAGGACAATAATAGTATTTCACATGATAAAATATCTCAAAAAAGCTTTTATCTGTTATATATTAATAGATATTTACCAAATAAATATATCGTGTATTTTTTTTACTATATACTCCTAAAATGTTATGTGCTTGTATGTGCCAAACAAGTACTTATTATTTAGTGGAAGAGATCTTGTGTTTCCTCTCACCGGGACTTTAAGTCCAGAAGTAATAATAAAAAAAAAGAGGTTATTTGTTTAACAGTCTGTTTCTGCAACCTCAATCCACAAAGTACAAGGCAGCCAACCATCGCATGCTTCCTTCCTTCCTTAATTAGACTCTCTGCTTCTCTTCAAATTGATGGTGCCTAATTCAAGATAAGATTCCCGCCTTTTCTTGTTATGCTATCCTTCTATTTGGCCGCCTACCCACCACTATTATCATTACTTTTCTATGGTAAGGGTGTTTAATTTTCATAAAATGAATAGTATATAGTTTATAATTGCTGCTAATTCACTCTTAATCTACTTTTTTAAAAAATAATTGTTTATAATTTTTAAGTTGATATAAAATTATTTGAGCACTTTTTTTTAGAAAAAAATAAAAAAGTTATTTTCATAAAAGAAAATTGTTGAAAAAAAGTCAACTAATTAATTAACTAAAAGAATGATTTTATCAATATCTTTATATAAATGACATTGGTGCCAAAATATTAACAAGTGGTGAATCATCCAATTTTACGCAAAACGTTGTTTTCAAAGAAATTTTTTTAAGATGCACAAAAAACAAATTCGAAAGTTTGTAATAATATTTTTTCATATTATAAATTAGTCTTTTAGACTCTATAATTGAAAAATGTTAGCTTCAATGTGAGATTAAATGGTTTTTTTTTTTCACCTGATTCGATACTATCATATCTCAATTTACCTTTTAAATTATAATGGAGACAATATCTGCTAATTATTTGTTTTGTAAGTCAATTAACAAAAGTTAAGAGCAACTCCAATGATTATACTCATTTTGGGTATAATAACTTGACATATCAGCATCTCATTAAACTCTCTCTTTATTAAACTCTCTCTTTATTAAACTCTCATCCACAATAGTTATACTGATATTTATACTTAAATATGGAACTCGTAATTATTTCTCTTCTCAATTAATTTATTAATATTCTACCATCACAATAAATAAATATATTAAACCTACTTTTTTATACTTTTATTTAAATTAGATTACAATTTTAATAATTATAATTTTATAACTAATTCGAATGACTAATTTATCTGATTTTTTTTGAAATTATATTTTCTATAAATTAGTTGAATGACAAATACGAAAAATAAAACTCATAAGTCAAAAAAAATTACTTAATGCCATTAAAGAAAGAAAATACATTACATAATACAGTAAAACAATAAATTACATTAACAATAATAATACCCTAGATTGAATTACGCAATAAAAAAAATAAAATACAATAGTTAATTCCATAACACAATAAACTACATTGACTAACTAAAATAATACTCTAGATTAAATTACTCAATGCAAATAATAAAATACACTACTTAATGTTACGCTTTTCTTTAATGATCGCACAAATTTGAGTACCATAATTAATACTTCTT
>CAODLS011356085.1:0-11131 GCA_948243855.1 Flueggea neowawraea | reverse complement strand
TATAGATGAAACAAGCTGTCCAGAATGGTGTAAAGCAGAATTTTAGTTATCATATGCATAATGTTTCATAAGAATAGATTGATCATTTTATTTTCACTCCAAATGACTAAATGCATTCACAATAGGGTAATAACAAGACTTCATGTGTTCAAAGCATATCATACATATACATCGCGTATATTTGCAATTTAGAATGAGCATAACTCGAGTATCTATTATTGGATCGAGAAACGTTGAGAGGGAGCCCGAACAGGGTAACGAAACATACTATATGTCTTAAAAAGGTGAGTATAACCTGGATATTAGATTCAAATGTGTGTTATATGCTTTGTATTCAAAAATGTACTCTTGTTATGATTACATGGACATATTGGGTGACTAGTGGAACTTATGTGATATATGTTATATGTTGAGAATCTTCATTTGGTTTGCTATATGGATAAGTTGAGAATGCCTATTGTTTATATGGAAAGGAATGATTTTACATGGATATTGATTATCAAATGTTCCTACATGTATATGGATTATTCAATGTTTCAAATATTGATGCATTCACACTGGACTTAATAAGGGCGTTATGACCATCATGCTTTTGTATTCGTAAATCATACATGAGACCTTTGAGTCAAATACAGGAGACCTTCGGGTCACATACGGTGATGGCCAGCCAATACAGGAGATCTTCGGGTCATATACAGGAGACTTTCGGGTCATACAGGAATCCCTGGGCGATACATGACTTGTTTGGTCATAACATATAAAATGGAATACAGTGGCATATGCATATGTATGACATAGTTAATCTATTGTTCATTATATGTCTATGTTTGGAATATGCCTATGTATGACACCGTTAATCTATTATTTGATATATATTTTTGTTTACTTGAGTTTGATCTACGATGGTTTATACTCATTGAGTTGCGACTCATATAAAGTGCAAACATTCTTTAGGTTGCCATTGCTGGTAGTATTTTTGCTTGACTTTGAGCTTGGAGTTTGTAGATAGCAGCATGAGTCACAGGCTCGCCAGCTGGTGTTTTAGACTCCCTCATCCTTAGTATTTGCATATGTATAGTTAGCTGAGTCTTTTTGAATTATGTTTATAAAGTTTTGAAACTGGGTTGTATTTATGTAACTTATACTAAAGTATATGTTTATGTTTACATGAGAAAAGTGCATTATCTTGTTGGATTTCCATAATAGTATATGTTTATATGTGATTATATGAATGCGGTTTTAAATGAAAATAAGGTATAGGGTGTTACAAAAATACACTAGGTCCCAATATTCAATGATAATCCAATATGGGGGTGAATTGAATTTTTATGAAGTTAAAATTTTTTTTTGAAATTATTTTGCCAACTAAAACAAATAACAAAGTTCTTTTAAACAAAATCAAAGTTAAA
The DNA here is from genome assembly GCA_948243855.1 of Flueggea neowawraea. NCBI lineage: Eukaryota > Viridiplantae > Streptophyta > Magnoliopsida > Malpighiales > Phyllanthaceae > Flueggea > Flueggea neowawraea. The sequence goes on along the minus strand of CAODLS011356085.1, from coordinate 9,722 downwards.
TGCGGAAACAACTTAAAATCAAATATCCAATCCACACGCAACAATATAAATCAAATGCAAATGCACAGTAAAATAAAGAGAGAAAAGGAGAGAGAACCAATATGATTTATAATGGTTTGTAGTGTTGGCCCGGGCCGAGCTGGGAGGTTTTTTTCCCAGCTCGATCATACGGTAGGGCAAGGCTAGGCCCGGTTGAGCGGGCTAAGTGCCTAGCCAGCAGGCCAAATTTTTTAATAAAAAAATATTAATTTTCTATATATTTTTATCAAAATATAATTTAACATATACTTTATTATATAAATTATACTTTAATAAATACTAAACAACTCTTAAATTTGTAATAGACATCATTTTGACTAATTTATAACACATAATACATCAAATTAATATTAATATACTATATATTATATATAAAATATAAAAAATATATATTATATATATGTGCAAGCCGGGCCGGGCCACCGGGCCAAAGCACAAACCCAAGCTCAGCCTTATGTTATATAAAAAAATTTCGGGGATCGCCAAGAATTATTGGCCCAGCCCAGCCCTTTTTTTTGGCCATTGTGATTGTGCCTAACATTCCGTCAATCTTTAATTTGTTGAGTCTCCCTTGCAAAGTTTTGGGTCTAATTCTGGATGTTGCTTCAGCTTTAATCGAGTTATCGTGTGTGTCCATTTTTTAATTTCACCTACATCAGGCACATTTGAGTTAGCCACTAAATCATTATTCAAAATTAAAGAATCTGGAATAGGAATTTGATTAAGAGTAGAGAGAGATTCAGAGTGTTCCTGATCCATATTTTCTTGTTCATCATGAGTATTAAGAGTGGAGAGGGATTTAGAGTGGTCTTGATTCATATTTTCATGGTCTTGAACTGTTGCAACACTTTCTTGTCTTGGTGAATGGATGGAGATGAGGTCGATTGCCTTATTATTATCTTTTTATTTGATGTAGGTTGATCCTAGAGTTGTTCTTAGTGTTGAGCAAGGTTAGGCTCAACTGATGGTTCAATGTAAGTTGGTGCAAGTGTTTCTTGTTGACTTTGTGGTATTGTGTTATGATGACTTCTAAATTGTAATACCCAGCATTTTATAGTCAGAATAATGTAGCATTTCATTCGATTTCGAGGTGATTTGGGATGTAGGGAATATTGATTCTTGAGTTTGAAATTCTTTTGGAGGCAATATGCATGTGTAAGGCATGATGGAGGTCATCTAAGTGCATTGAAGGGGGATCTACGCACGTTGATCAACGTTGAGATAGATCGTGAACGTGCCTAAGCACGTCCACGTGCTTTGGAGAGGATGGAATGTACATTGATTTTGGATCTGAGATTGAGGGTGGAACGTACATTGATCATCACTTGGACATGAACTGTGAGCAAGTGAAGTGGTCTACGTGGATTACATAGGGTGGAACGCACATTGATTTTGGATCTAAGAATGAGGGGTCATCAGATCTACCGTCTACGTGCGTTGTGGTGTGTACAACCAACGTTGAAGAGGGAACTACGTGCGTAGATGGGATGCTGCGCACGTTGATATGTCCTTTCTGAGCGATTTTAAGTAAAACACAACGTTTCAGCTTTGTGGTTCTATAAATACACCCAACTGCTCTTTCTTTGATCATAACTCACTCCAACCACCAAAATTACTCTCTCATTCATTTCTCTCCATATTCTTTTGCTTCTCTTTGCTTCCACTTTGGTTTCTAAGGTAAGAAACACTCTTTGATCCCTTCTTTCTCTATTTTGATTATGATGCAAGCATCTAAGGTTTTTGGCCAAGATTAAGGATTCGTTATGATTCTTCCCTTTCAGTTGGAATGGGTTTCAGTTGATGTTAGAATATGAATGTTTGAGGTTGAAATAATAGGATTTAGCTTCGGTTTTGGTGTGTTTTGGAATTTGGATGAGCTAGGTCCACTTGGAGCTAGGGTTCTAGATTTTGATGATTTCTTTGTTTGATTTGGAGTTGTTTCTATTATATCTTGATGGATTAGAGTTAGAGATACTTGATTCATGCTTGGTTTTAGCATATTTGATGAGTTGTGAATATGTGTTAGGGTTTGGACGAATTTTCCATGATTTTTTTAGGAAATTGAGTTAGTTTTGATAATCTAATCATAGATTCATGTTCTTGAGGTTGAGATTCACCATTATGGGTGTTTAGATCCGTTTTCTATCAGTTGAATCAGAAGTTAGACTATTTGTGTAATTTTCCCTTGAGGACTAGATGTGATATTTTATATCTAAGGGTCAAATGAGATTTTGCACATTTGAGAATGGAAATAGATTTTTGGGTTTGTTTGGGAATGTGAGTTGCATATGCATATGCACGTATTTCAGTACAGTCACAATACTTGTGTCTCATTCATTTTGTTTCTAATTTGTTTGTTTTTGCTATCTTTGTTTAAGCTTCTTGCTCCTGTTAGCGTGATCAGCCGTCCGTCAATGGTGCCTGACCGTAGAGCTTAGACATCCAGGTAAGTGGATAACAGCTTCAAACACATAGGTTGTGTCTCAAAACTGTATATGTTTTTGGTGTGTTCAACACGTATTTGAAATTGGACTAATCTAAGGATTGACTAATCATAATATATTTTTGTGAATAAATATTCACTACTTTATTTTTGAAATTTGATATATATATATATATATATATATATCTCCTCTCTGTTTTTGTTTCTGAATTTGCATGCTTTGCTTTTGTATAATATAATAGTATGTATTTTGATTATGGGACGCCTATGCTACGGGGGTACGTAGCATTTGGTATACCAATCCTCGATATATCCCAGCTACTAGTGATGTTAGTAGTCATGTGTCTCGGCCCTACATATGATTGGTTTTCGACTAGTGGCACAGCCCACGATTATTGTACAATGGCTGAGTGGCGCATACCACACCACATTTGTTTTCGGTCCCATATTACTTATACTCTGTTTTGACTCAGATACTATTAGTATCGTTTTTCCAATGTGCATGTGTTTGCTCTAGGTGTAAACATTTTTGAAACATTCTTTTTGAATCTATACTACATATGTAATATGTATACTTATGTATATTTTCTATACCGGCATGTGGTAGTTTTTGAATGGTTTTCAAACCAGTCTTTTGTGAGGCACGTATGAGGCATTTTGGAGTGTTGTCCCTCACTGGGTTCTGACCTCCTTTCTTTGTTGTGTTTACCCTGTTTCTATTCTACAAGTTGACATTTTGACTCAGCAACCGTTTGATATCTCCGTTCAATGAGGCGTCTGTTTTTGGTTAGTGGCACCCTCTTGGCCAGGCTACTCTATTTGTTTTAGAGTTTAGCACCGAGATGTTTTTGGGTTACTAGGTTTACATTTTGTCTTTTTGGATTACTGTGATTTTGCGATATAGTCACATTGTATTTGATTTTACACATATATTTTATTGTATATATTTAGACATGTTTCTTGTATAAACATTTTAAAGTTAAAATGATTTAATTAATGATTTTTTGGTAGAGTTTCTGCATCTTTGAGGCTTGCGTGAGATGGTTGGGCTTCTAGAGACCATCCGCCTTGTACACCAGTCATGTTCCGAAAACAGGTTATGACATAGATCTTGCCTGTAATAGGATTCATTAGAAGGAGCATAAGGAAAACAATTTTCATCAAATACAACATGTCGAGATATATAAATGCGATTAGTAGTGGGTCAAAGACATCTAAAGCTTTTGTTAATGGGACTATATCCTAGAAAAACACAAGGATATGTATTCTTAAAGAACTTATTGTTATTGTTGTTGTCTCTCAAGTAAGCAAAACACTTGCATCCAAAAATTCTTGAAACTCATAATCTGGGTCATGGTTAAATAGCTTGGAAAAGGAGTTTAAATGTCAAGAGTGGAGGATGGCATGCGATTAATTAAATAAGTAGCTGTAAGAAATGCATTTACCCAATATTTATGAGGAAGATGCGCTTGGAACATTAGTGTGAGCTCTATTTCTACAATGTGACAATGTTTTCATTCGACAACACCGTTTTGTTATGGTGTATAAGGCAAGAAAATTAATGATGTATGCCACAATTAGACATTTGATTTTGCAAAGGCAATTGAGGTAAATTCACCACCATTGTTACTTTAAAAATTTTTTATTTTCCATTCAAACATGTTTTCCACTATTTTTGAAATTTGATAAAATGCTCAAAGAAATTAGATTTCTTCTTAAGAGGAAATAACCAAATATATCCCGTGCAATCATCAATGATAAATGCATAATATCTAAAACTTTGACATGAAGCAACAGGTCCAGGACCCTAAATATCACAATGTAATTTATCAAGAAGAAAAGCTGAAATGTTGTTTGATGGAGTGAATGGGATCTTACAAATGTTGCCCATCTGATAACTCACGCAAACAAATTTTGGTTTATCCCAACTAGCAATATTGATTAAATTACTAGAATGCAAAGTTTTCAAAAAAATTTGAATGAGGGTGCCCCATTCTTTTGTGCCAAATTCTTTGTGATGATCCTTTAGTAACAATAGCAAGAGCTTCATGATTTGAATCTAAAGTGTATAAGCCTCGACTTTGGCGTACCCTACCTATGATCTTGCCCTGTTGAGTCTCAACAAAAAAATTGTTAGCATCAAATGTTATAGTGCAAACATTATCTTTAGCTAATTGGCCTATATAAATGAGGTTCTTCTTAATACCAGGAACTATTGAAACATTTTTAAGATTTAGAATTCCATTGTCAGTTTTAATCTTTCCTTCACCAATATGAGATATATTCAAACTTTCACCATTACCTACATAGATAGCTTCATTGCCATGATAATTTTTAATTTTAGAGAGTTTACCTGGATCATCCAGCATGTGTGTGGTGGCTCCAAAGTTAGCATAGAGCATAGAATCTTCATCTTGATTAATATTCATTACTGCTAGAGCTTTATGTAAATGATCATTAGGTTGGAATGAATGATCAAACTTGTTCCAACATTCAATGGCAGAGTGATTATGTTTCCCATAAATCTAGCAAGTTATGGACTCATTCCCTTGCTGTTGATTGTTGTTGTGCCAATGAGATTTTTGAGTGTTGAGGTTGGTTGTCTCATTGGTGTTATTATCTGGATACTTCTTTGAGCTATGCCTTGTTGCAGGAGTGAATCCTCTTTCCTTTGAATTAAATCTACCTCCATGTCATCCTCATCCACATCCTCTTTAGATGAAGTAGGCTTGATCATGTCGAGGCATACTTTCCTAATCATCATTGTTAATTTTCAACATTTGTTCATGAGCTTGTAATGCTAAGACAAATTGATGATAAGAAGGATATGGCAGTTTGGAGAGCATGGTTGTTCGAAAATCTTGGTATTTAGATCCAAGACCTCTAGCTAGTTGAAAGACCTTTCTCATATCATCCACAAGCCTTTTGATTGCTGCAAGATTGTCACATATACCTTTAAATTTCTTAAGGTATTCTTCCATACTCATGTTACCCTTTTTCAATGACATAAGACTATCATTTAAAATCATTTCTTTTTCCACCTGGTTTGGTAGAATTTACTCTTCAATGGACTTCCAGACCTTAGAGGTAAAGGTGACATTTTCAAGGCACAAAAGCACCTCAGTTTCAATGTTTCTCAACAAGAAGGTTGTCAAGAGACCATCATTTTTCCTCCATATGGCATAGTTTGGATTAGGCTCAATTTTTCCATCATCCTTTGTTATTTTAACAGTGGGTTCATTGCCTTCAATCAGATGGTGACCCATATTAATAGTTTGGATGAGAGGTTCCATCTAAGATTGCCAAAGCAATTAGTTTGCGTTGTCTAATTTGAGAGATATAAGGCTGGAACATTGATGGAGAGTTTGAAGATATAATTTAGATTCTAGGTTTGTAGTGATGAGAGTAGAAGAAGTGACTGTGAGAATGGATGTATTTGTTCTTTCTAAATGCTCTAAAACCAAGAGAATTTTAGAGAACAAAGATGATTTTCATTCCTTGAAAAAATATATGGTGGTACATGAGGTTTATATACACAAAAGGCAATTACAATGATTATGATGCATTTTTGTGAGTGATTTTAGAGCAAATATTGCCTGATTTGTTCCTATATATATGGCAGCATATTCCATGATATTAGCTGTAATTTGATTTCTTTCCTTTCTCATTTTGATAGTAGTCATTACTTGATCATTTCGTTGTTTCCTTTCAACACCAAGCTCCCATGTTGGGCATGGCTCTTTCCGCACCAAGCCTCAATTATATATATGAGATAATTCTTTGCGGCATCTTATCTTATGTTCTCTCCATTTTTTGTCCTGTGATATCCATCGAACAAAGAAGAAATTACTTAAAATAACATCAACTTTGTAACTTTTATAAAAAAAATAGTCTGTTTTTTAAATATTATCATAGGTAACCCTAAAATTTTAATTTTTGCATAAAAAATATTATTCCATTAATGCTCCGTTAAAAATGATAGTTTAAGTGTCAATATTGCACAATGATATCATATATCAAGAGGATGATGTGGAATATGAGATGGATGACAACATGTCAAATCTTTTTAATACACACAAATTAATCAAAACATCTTAACGACGATGACTACAATTTGACATTAATAATTAACATTTAATCTAATTTTGCAAAAAGGTGTGCAATATTCCTCCCACTACCTATTGGCGCACTTCATATGAATCTTTTGTAATGATAGATCATTGCCTTAGAAAATGGAAATACTCATGATCTATGGACCAAGAAGACTTTGTTGAAGATGATACATTTGGTATTGTGGACTAGAATTGTAGGACTAGATGGAATATCAACACACTATCAAAAAATAAAAATGGAATGTCACCTTCATATATATTTTTCGTGGTCAGGATTAAAATGACTAACCATTGTTTTTAAGAAGATTCTGAACAACTGTGCCTATTATGTTTTATGGGACCAATGATAGTGATAATAAACTTGCAAAATTGACAAGCCACTATATAATAGGAGCTAACTGTTTTTTTTTTTTTTGTCAATCCTCCTGTTAATACTGTCTCATGTCAATATGTCATAACAATTCCATCATGCTAATGTCATTAGTAAGTTAAAATGTTTAATAAGGGATGAACAACTCTAAATAGAAGCTAGAAATTACTTATAAAAAAGTTTGAAATTACCTTAATATTAATTTTTAAAACTTTCATAATTTTTATCACGATTATTAAAACTTGACAAAAGGTCATTCACTTTTTAAATCGTTATCACATTTGTTACCAATTATAAGTCCATTAAACGCATTTCAAATATTGTGATAGAAGTGTGTCAAAAAATGCTGCTAATAATTCATATATTAGGTCCTCTCTTTCCTTCTAATTAAGCACCACTCTGCCTCCAGAACCTCCACTTCAGACTTGGCAATCAATCTAAGACATGGTATTTTCTTTTACTTAGATGTCGGGTCACATGGACAATATTTTGTCACCACTTGATAACAACAATGCCAAATCAAATTATATATTATGCGACCATAATCTAATGGGTGCCAAAAATTGAATGAACAGATTAATTGAGTATTATTTCTGAGAGAAAGATATATGAAGCTTAAGTTCGAAGGGCAAAAGATTCAAACGCACGATAATATCAAATTAGATTTTCGTGATGAAATTTTATAGTAAACTAATTAATGGTGTAAACAACAAAATCAGATAAATTGTCGCAAAGCTGAACGTATGACAAAATTTCTATTAAGCCAAAAAAAAATAATTATATTCCTATGTGTGGTGTCAAAGGCCACTCTCGAGAATCAATAACATATTTAAGAACCAACCCACCAGTACAAATTTACCAAAAATAAAAGTAAAGAATTATGAAGAGTCACGCTTTCATTATGAAAATGGAACTCACTTCACCAACCACACAAAGAGTAGTATAAAACACTACAAAACACAACCAAATTCATCCATTAATCCTCAACTACTTCTTCTCTATTTTCTTATACATCAAATGGCAACCACTTCTTTAATAATCACCAAATATTTAACCTACACCTCCATTCTCCTTCTCTCATCTTTCCTATGTGTCATTAATTGCACCACTGTTGAAAAATGTGGATGCACACCTAGGACCCCTTCAACTATACTCAAACATGGGTTGGTCCTGATATATGCAAATACAAAGGCTTCTATTGTGACAACCCACCGGACAACCTCTCTGCAATTGCTCTCGCTGGCATTGATGTCAATGGTTTTGGCCTCGCCGCGCCAACTCTTGATGGTTTCATTGATCAGCTCCCTGACCTTGCAATCTTCCATGCAAACTCCAACAACTTCTCGGGCTATCTCACCGAAACTCGCAACTCTACCTTATTTTTACGAACTTGACCTTAGTAACAACAAATTCGTCGGAAATTTTCCCACCTCGGTCCTTAACATTTCAGGATTGTCATTTCTAGATATCCGATTTAATTCCTTTACGGGGTCGGTGCCTCCTGGAGTCTTCAATCAAAGACTTGACGTGCTCTTCCTTAACAACAACAATTTCATGCAAAGACTTCCTGATAACCTCGGGTTTTCTCCAGTGCTTTACCTAACCTTGGCTAACAACAAGTTCACTGGTCCGATCCCACGAAGCATTTGCAGTACTTCAGCAACATTAACCGAAATTTTGCTACTAAACAATCAGCTAACAGGTTGCATCCCTTATGAAGTAGGGTTTTTAAAAGAACTAGTAGTTTTTGATGCAAGTAATAACCTATTAACCGGTCCCTTGCCGTTTTCTTTGGGTTGCTTGACGAAGATCGAGCAGTTAAACTTCGCCGGAAACTTCCTGAACAGTCAGGTGCCTTAGGTGTTGTGCGCATTGAAGAATTTGGAGAGTTTAACGTTGTCAAATAATTATTTTACAAGAATTGGACCTTTGTGTAGGAAGTTAGTGAAGAGGGGTATACTTGATGTTAGAAAAAATTGCATCCATGATCTTCCTGGTCAGAGATCATGGCATGAGTGTTTCTTTTTCTTCTTGCATCCTAGGTATTGTCGGCACCCTTGGACCTTCTTTTTCATTCCATGTTATCATCATAATGTTACCCCACCAGGTTATCCTCACATTGGACCCTGGAGAAATTTGATTAGTTATAAAGCTCTTTATAGAGAAAGAGTTTGAAGATCCAATATATGCATGTGTTGAGTGCATATATATAAGCATTTCAGAGAGAAATAAAGAATAGTATTTTCAGAATTTAGTGCCTCCACAATAACAACGCAAAAATGTTTCGAAATGTATGTACAACAGATTTTACAATATCATAAGTTTATACCCTAGTGTAATGGAGTCGTTTTCAGTGGTATGAGTCGAAACTTTAATTCTTTATATTAGGATTTGATGTATAAAAAAAATTCAAAATATCATTATAACATGGTAATGTGTTGATAAATTATAATGGACTTAGTTAAAATCTAAAAAGAAATTATTACTGCTTTGCTGAAATGGTTGGCTATTTTCTTTTTGTTGAAATTGAATTAATTTTCTTAACGATTTGTTGAAGCCATTTGGTGTTTTGTTGAGGCAAGTAAGGTATGAGACGGATTTAGTTGAAAGAAGATGTTTTTTTTGGTGTTGATTGGAAGACACGGTTTGGCACAAAATCGTATAATCAACTGTGTGACAATTTGTTTCGAATGTGGGAAGAAATCTGGAGGGACACGGCCTGCTACATTCTCGTGTCTCAGACCGTGTAATGCTTAGT
>CAODLS011355925.1:0-28288 GCA_948243855.1 Flueggea neowawraea | reverse complement strand
ATACTATGTATATAGTGTATATGTATGTATACCTGTCGTATACCGCATGTGTTAGTTTTCAAATGGTTTTCAAACCAGTCTTTGTGAGGCACGTATGAGGCAATCTGGAGTGTTGTCCCTCACTCACAGGGTTTGACCCTTTTGTTTGTTTGTTTGTTTGTCTCCTGTTTATTATCATCTTGCAGGTGACTCTGAGAAATTTTGTTCGTTGACTTTGATGCTCAGTGAGAGATTTTGATGTTGCGGTCATTGCCCTTTTGACCGGGCTCATTTGTCTGATTTGTTAGATGCTTCACACACCGGATTATTGTGGGTTTTGTTTAGGTTTTTGATATTTCAAATGATTTAATTTGAAATTAAATTCCGCAATTGATACTATGTATGATTTGTTTTTAATAAACAAAAGTTTATATTTTTATTTGTTATTTATATTTCTTTAAATATGATATTTGGGTATAAGTTCTGTACTATGAGGCTTATGCGAGATGAGCTGGGCTCCCATAGACGGTTCACCTCGTACGCCGGTCATGGTCCCGGGAATGGGTCGTGACATGACGTGTATTTACAAACTTTTTTTATATGTTGGGTATCTAAAAAAGAAATACTGGTTATCTAAAAAAATAATAAATTGCCTCAAAATATTGGAGATTTAAAAAAATCTCAACTTTTGGTGCAAGCTTTGAATTTTAATTTTGTCCTGAATTTCGTCACAGTGAGGTTCCTGCCTCCTTGTATGAATTTCTCAGCCTTTAAGCAAGGCATGATAATAATTATTCAAAGAGGCGAAGAGATGTAGATGGTATAATTAATTGAAGACAGAATTTAGCGTTACAAAAGAGAGGCCAGCAAACTTGCCTTCTTTCCCAATATTTTCACTTGTATAAAAACAAACTTACACATCAAAAACCAACACACATAGTTTACTTTGCTGTCTCACTCACATCTTTTTCACTGCAACACAAAATTTTGTAAATTTTATTTATAAATTTTAATTTTTATCAATTCATGTATTTAGTTTAATTTTTTAAAATATTCAAATCGTTCATTTATAAATGAAGGAATTAGTTTTAGTTAAATTTTGTTCATTTGTAAATCCTATTAAAATAGGTAAAATTTACAAATGAATTCCACACTTCTATCAATTTGACAAAATTATCATTACAACACACTCGCAATTTACCACCTAAATATCAACTATAAGAATATTTTTATAAATAAAAGACAAATAATTACAAATTACTATTCATTCCAAACATAAAATTTATTCACAAATGAAAAATTCAACAAAAAAATCAAACATATTAATTTATTTCAAATATAATTACTAATAGATTTGATTTTATTTTATTTACAAATAAAATAAATTTAAAATTTATTTAATAGTGGCACTCAGAGAGTGGACACATAGATGAGTTAGACATGTAAAATTGGAACCGGAACCGATCAACCGAATCGGAACCGAACGTGTCAAAACCGGTTAAAATCAAAATCGAACTGGAATCGGAACCGACCGACCATTTACCCCTATATAAACCGTCGAACCATCGGTTCAAACTGCAATAGGATCGTTGGAACCGCCTCATTTCCTGCCGTTGGAACCGCCTCATTTCCTTTCTTTTTATTTTATTTTATTTTATTTTTTTTTTCAATTCTATAAATACCCCTACCACATTCCTATCAATTTTACACCATTTCTTCTCTCTCAATATCAATCTCTTCTACACTCTCATTTTCTTAAAAATTCATTTTACTCTAAATTGCTCTTATTAATTATTTATATATTTTATTATTGCAATTACGTTTTCTATATTTCTCAAAGTTATTTTTTGCAATTACATTTTTCAAATTCTTTCTACTTTTTTACTATAGTATAATTTAGTTATTTTGTTATTTCATTACATTTAATAAAATTTAATGAGTTTTTTTAATTTGTTTAAAATTATGTGATGTAATTATTAGTACAATAATTAATTTGTTTGGAAATTATTAAAAAAAACTTTGGAATATAATGTATTATTGGTACTATAATTAATTATTGAATATAAAAAAATTTACAAACCGGTAAAAAATTGACGAGATAAAATAGCGGATTAAAAATAAAATTAAAAAAAATGAGGAAACCGAACCTGAACCGGCGGTTTAACCGATCAAAATTTGAATCTAAACCGGTTAAAATCGAAACTAGAACCAAACCGAATAGAAACAAACCGTGAGAACCACAGTTTGATTTCGGTTCCTCCATTCAAGAAACCAGAATCGGCGTTCCTAAACCAAAATTGGCGATTCCTAAACCGAACCCGACGATTTCCAAACCGGCAACAAACCTCGAACTGCTAGCCTTCTTATCTTCGACGTGTGTTTTCAGTATATGCTGATTGTCACTTTTTCAACTTGAGTCACGCATTTTGGCAGATGGCTTTGACTTTCGTCCATTCATTTTAATTTTCTTTTTTTGGTAATATTTTCTCGTTTATTTTATAACCCATAAAAATTTTTTCAATTACAAATTTAAATTACAAGAGTGAACTACAAATTCTTTTAGCATTTTTTAGTGGGAGCTTTTCAAATTAAGTTCTGAGTGTTAAAATTTAGTTCAATTTAAATTAAACTGAATCATGAATGAGTTTTATTGAACCGATGTTGAACTGATGCTCCGCTCATTTATGCCTGTAGTCATCTCAATTAATAAAAATATCCGTGTTGATTTTATTTCTACTCTAGAAATTCCCTGTATAAATCTCAATTTTTGAATTTTATTATCTTCATTTTCTTAGACTTTGAACTTCCGTACTAAAAACAAAAGTTCATCGCCATTTCCTTCATTCTTCGATAGTACATCTCAGACCAAAAACCAACCTTTTCTCTTCCTCTCTCCTTCTTCCGTTTTCTTTCACCACCCTTTCCTCTAATGACATAGGCCAATACATACAATTTTCCGGTCATTACTTCGAGGGATAATTACACAAAAATATAAAAAAAAAATTTACAAATATAACAACACTTGAAACTATTTAATAAATGAAACCACTATAAAAAAAATTTTCAAAAATGCCTCAATTTAACTCTTTTTTGATCGGGTGTAAAAAAATTGACCGTGTTTTGACTACACATCAGAAAATTAACTATGCTTTAACCACGCGCCAAAAGTTGACAACGCTTTGACTATACACAATGAGTAAAAAATTAGACATAAAAAAGTACAACACCAGTAAAAATACAAACTGTGTACAACATAACCACAAGCCAAAAAAATATTGAAAAAAAATACTTTTTTCAATATTTTTTTTTGTTATTTGGACAAGAATGCAGTTTCGAATGCCTACAAAATGTGTACAACCCTAACTATTATAGAGACGTCATTATGAAATCTATATAAAAATGTATACAAATAGAGTATATAATGGGCAAATGACCAAATAGATAATTTACAAAATATGTACAAACCTATATATTATAGAAATATATTTTTGAAGTATAAGTAATGATAATTAGTAATGAATTATAATGAGTACATAATGTGTATAATCTATAATATTTCAAAATGCCGATTATATAGACGAATACACAATGAGACTAGATATTTAAAAGTCTTCGAAAGGAATTTTTGAAATCTATATAGAAATGTGTATAGATGAATACATAATGAATACATGACTGGATATAAAATCGTAAAAAAAAAAATCTTTTTTCCATTTTTATTTTTTCAAATCTATTAATTTTGAAAAAAATATTGAATTAAAGTTAAAGAAATTTTTGAAACTTATATATAAAACTTGTACAAAAAAAAACATTGACAACACCATTTATATTAGAATTTTGGATTTTTTTTTATTTTTTAGAAAAGCCAATTAAAAAGTTTGTGAAAACTTAAAAATGTAACACCGTAATTGTTTCTTGGATAAAATTAGAGGGAAAATCACTCGTTTATAACAAAATAAACTGCCAAATCTTGCAAATGTCATCTCAAGTTTTCAACTATAAAAAAATGATAGAATAAAATAAACACACCTTAGAAATACTATTTTCGTGAGATATTAAGATATTTTTTTTGAGAAATTGATTTTTTTTGGAAAAAAATGACTTTTAGCTAGAATTTGAGTTTTTGTTTTCAAAACAATTATTACTAAAATATCAAATTTTTCCAAAAGGTGTACAATGGTGTATATAAGTGTACAAAAAGGAGTTCGCAATTTCTTTATAAGAAGTTGATTTAATGAATTTTCAGTTGACGGTGCACACATCTGTAATAATTTTTTTAAATTAAGATGATTTATTGATGTATACATGTATTTGGTGTACATGATATTTAAAAATTTTAATTTATTTAATATTAGTCAATTTGGTGAACAATAAGTGTACGTGTACAAAAGTGTACAAAGGTCTACAAGGGTATATGTAAAATGAATTTTAGGTGTACACAACTTGAATGGTAGTATGAGAATAGCCGCCACCACTCCCTCTTCTATGTTGCTCGTCAATTTTGAATAGATTTGTTTTAGCTTGAACAGATCCATCTCGATTCTGTCGCGACTCCAACAAAAAAGCACTCTTTGTCGTCGTCGTTAGAAAACCTAACTGCTAATGTTCAAGCTTTCCTTCTATGCTGCTACTCTCTCTTTCTTTCACTCTCTTTTCTAGATCCATGATGGAACTCTTGTGGTTTCATTCGACAATAACGAAGGAGAAAGATAGAGAAGCATTCGAATAAAGAGAGGTACCATGGGAGAATGGTGGCAAAGGAGAAAGATAGAGAAGAGAGAGAAGCAAAGATGGTGGTGGAGGAGAGGAACGATGATGGCAGAGGAAAACAAATGAGGACGAGAGAGGAGGGGGATGAGAGAGAAAGAGGCAAAAGAGATTTTCGAGTCGGGACAAGATTTTGATCTTATATATTAAATAGAGATGTCTGAAACTAATGTTTAAAACTCTAGCATTTTTGAAACTAAGTTTTAGTATTCTGGTATTTTAAAAAATACGAAATTGATATTTCTATTTGTGTTAATGTATGATTTAATTTTAAAATTTGGCATAATTAACTCAAAATTAGAGACATGAGTATATTAGTTTCAATAAAGTTGCCACATAAGAATGGATTGTGGATCCAACGTAATCCTTTTAAGAAAAAAAAACCTAATTTATCCGTCTAGAAAACTGCCACCGTGTAATTTGCTTTCTTTTCAGCTATCAAATTAATTGGATTTGTTGGGTTGGATTCACTTAGCCTTTGGGTCTATTGGACTAATAATCGCCCCATTCTTTGACGTGATGATAAATATGACATATTGGGCTAACATGAAAAAGCCTTGAAAATTGTTACGACCCGATTCCAGACCATGATCAGCGTACCAGACGAACCGTCTATGGAAGGCCGACCCATCTCGCACAAGCCTCAGAGAACATAATTCATATACAAAATTTATGTTGAAAATATTTAAAACCATTTAATGTAGATAATTAAATAGAAATTCAAATTTCTTAGAAACATAAATTTTCATAATAGAATAATAATAACTATTTAAAAGTATAAAACATGTAAAATGCCAAATATTTTTACAAGCCATCTACCCACAAGTATCCCGGTATGGAGCGACTACAAAATAGCAAAAGGGAATGAACGAAAAGGGCATGACTACATTTCAGAATGCCTCACCGGATATAGGGTTGCAGAAGATCGAAATCAACAAAATCACCTGCAAGACAGAAAATGTACAGGGACAAAATAAAAGAAGGGGGTTAAGCCTAGTGAGGAATGACACTCCAGAATGCCTCGTACGTGCCTCACAAAGAAAGTTTTGAAAACATTTTAAAAAATACCACATGCAAGTATAACTCAATATACATATATACATGCTATGTACATAGTAGTGTTTCAAAACCATTTTGAAACCGTTCACAAACAAGGTATACACATGCATGGACACCATCAGAAGTTTTAGCAAAATCTTTCAAAACATTTTCCAATCTTTAACAGAACTAACAAACTTTCAAAATTAAAGTTAATTTTATCAAAAACCTTTTAGTTATCAGAAGTTTAAAAAACGTTCATACAGATGACAGAACAGGACAAATCTGATAATCACTTGTCATACTCTCGTATTACATTAAAACTACTTTGACTAGATCTGATCAAAATAAGGTAGCGGCCTCAAGAGTTCAAATAAGACCCGACTCAGGAGGGCTAACAGCCGACAGCCTTAAGGGCTCAAAATAGTACTATGTCCACCCTAAGGGTCTCAAAGCTGTAACTGACAGAACTGATCTAAGCACATCCATGAGCGTTGCAGTCCACGTATTTCAGCAAGATATACCTCATCAGACTACAATACATTAATATAATATGAAAAAATGAGCAACGACATAGACTCACCAAATTTGGTAAAAACCATAATATCCCCAAAAGGACAGACAAGGGACCTAAGCTGAATCAAGTAGATTGTGGACTTCTGCCACCGATCAAGGTCAAACCATACGTGAACTCTGCCACTACTCTAGATCAAATAATATGTGGACTCTGCCACTAGAATATATATATATATATATATATACGTTTTACATGCGTTCCTCCGAACACACGGTATCCACCTACTCTGGTAACTGAGTTTACATTGGTATACAAAATGCTACGTCTTCCCCATAGCAGAGGTGTCCTGAGTTAGAATATTTATACTAAAAACTTGTTCTATATTTCAAAATCCAAAGGTATACAAAATAAGTATTTGTTTCCGAAAATACAAATATTTTCCAACAGAACATTTATTTCAGAAAACATTCAGAATTCTCAATAAATTACTTAGTCAAAGTATTTCAAAATTCCATAACAGAATACCTTTTTCAAAGGTTATAATAAATATTAAAATGTAATATTTGTTTCAGAAATCATGTTCACAACAATTTTCAAATATATTTTCAACCAAGGTTTTTACGTAATCCGGATTTTAGGATTTACCGATCCTTTAATCATTCCAGTTTACATACAACAGTTTATACACATCAAAAACAATATAGATTTAGAAGACATAGCTTATGTGTCTGAAGATGGCATCCACTCACTGGATATCCAAGCTAAATGGTCAGGTCACTCACCACCGGTGGCTGGCTAACCTCTCTGACAAGAACACGAAGCTGAAACAATTACAAATGCAGGATCAAAGATATGATAGTAGTATTGTGGCGATACTAATGTATGATATACATATGTAGATGCAGATTCTCGAAGTCATTGAAAATCTATCTCGGGAGTGAATCCATCACCCTCAACCCAAAATAAGAAATCTACATAAAATTACAATTTGGTCATCGATCAGTGTAAAATTATGTTTTAGTCCCCGATGCTTAACAAATTTCAAAACAATCCTCAAAGTATCCTGAGATTACCGACCAAATTTTCATAAGTCAAAATCCTCAAATTCCTCTCCGAACTCTCAGAAATTGTGAATTTAGCATAATTCCTTAAAATTACAAATATGTCCAAGTTCTCCAAAATTACAAATATAGACTTTGACTTTTCAAAATTACAAGTCTAGGGTAATTTCCAGAAATTTGCAAAACTATTTTAAACCATAAATTTATTCCCAAAAATATCGAACTCTTGATTCGACAGACAAATATCGAAACCAATCATGTATCCTGACTCTAATCGATCTCCTGAACATGAATCCAACCTCAGATTTGACAAATAAACTCTTAATCGTTCTAAAAAAATCAAACCCAAATCTAACCCTAAGTCCACCAAAAATTCATGAAATCTTTCGATTGAAGGCTTGAATCATGTTTATCTAAGTCCTATCTGATATATTCTAGCATCCTCTAACATTCATTCATCACGAATCATCCGAAAATTGAAACCCATTTCATTTTCGACCTAAAATGCATTTCATGAATCAATGAATGAAAATGAGCTAAAAATGAAAGAACGTTGATCTTACCTCAGATGATGCTAAAGAATGATGGGTGACAAAGGAGAGAGTGATTTGGATGAGATTGAGAGAGTTTTGAGTGAGAAATGGTGAGAAATGACGAATGGGTCAGGTTTGGGGGTTTATAAAGACGGGCTGATCAAAACGCACTGTTTCAGTGAAATAACAACGCAATGTACGTTATTCTTATGCTCAACGTATGTTACTGTCATCCACAACATGCGTTATACATCATCAAGTAGCCACGGATCTGAAATAAATATAATACAATATACGTCGTTCATGACAATGTACGTTGATCATCCTCACACCCCAGATAACGTACGTTGTGACCACTCAACGTACGGTGTACTCCTTTTTCATATAACGTATGTCTTGCTCGTCTCGACAATGTGCGTTGTGCCTAAGGCTAACGCATGTTGTTCACTACTCTAACCACATACTCGACAATTCACGCTTTCAAAAGTGCATCATACCTCCCTCGGGGTTCTGTAATACGTAACCCTCGAAAAATACATCCATAATTCAACACCAAACATCAATCATCCTCCAAATCATCAAATCATTTTCGGAAACACTTCAAAACATAATTGAAATTAAATGATTAGCTACAGTAATCCTATTGGAACGGTCGGGGTATTACAAAAATGGTCCTGGATCTTCATTCTTTTAGCTCTTCCTATCTCGACATGGAAAGATTCTAATGAAAGCTTAAGTGTATTATTGAAATAATTTATAAAATTGTAAAAATAAAAAAAAAATTATAAATAAATAGTATTTTGAGGATATATTCGTAAAATGTTTGGCTGGTTACTAAAGAAGTTGGACTTCCTGACCCTCCCTCAGAAAGTTACTTCTTGAGGTCAAAGGGAAATCAAACACTTAACTTTTCAAAAAATTCAACTTTCTTTGTTCAACCAAGTAAAGGAAGTTTGCCTACTTCTTGATAAGTAGTATTTCCCCCACTCACTTACCCCCAACCAAGTAAGCCCTAAAGATTATGTTAGGGGAATAACGCTTTTATAACAACTTAGAAGACTGATTTTCAAAAATGGCATCTCAAAAACTAATTTACAAAAAATTCAGATTAGAGAAACCAATTTGTAAAAGTGCAATTTTCGTGAGAAATAGTGATATTTTTGTGAGAAATTAATTTTTCGAAAGAAAATCAAATTAAGCAGAAAATGTCTTCAAGGTCTCCACTGGAGGTCTCCAGTGGCTTCAAAGGGTTTCCACTTGAGGTCTTGGTCTCCAAGGGTCTCAACTGAAGGTCTCTAATAGTTTTCAGGGGTCTCTATTGGAGGTCTCAAAGGGTTTCCAATGGGGTCTCAAGAGGTCTCCACTGACATTAATGTGGTATTTTTAAATTCCATAGTTTTGAAAATAGCATTCTTACAAATTAAATTTAAAGATTCTATTATTATAACATAGAAACTATGATGTATATTATTACAAATTAAAATTTTTCAAGGGACATATGAGATAATTAAATCATTAGATTTGGGGGTTTTCGTTTGAGATGGTTCAAGAAATAAATGGAATATAATTACTAGTTTTGATTCAAGAAATAAATTTAAAAAGAGTAAATAAATTAAAATAACCGGACCTTTGGGATTTATATATAAAAATTTGTACTTAAAAAATGACTATAAAATCCTTGACTTTTAAGTTTTATTTCAAAAATATCCCAAAGTAAGTGTGCCCTTTGTTTTTTCTGTTTTCTGTCACGTTGGACTAATTACATCGCAAGCACATGTGGCAACTTGTCAAGGGTGGTCGAGAAAATTCCAAAACAACGTTGTTTTGGCTAACACAAAGCCCCTTAAATTCTAGCTTTTTTGGAAAAAAAATTCTTCAATTCATTGCCAAATCAACATCATTTTGGTGTTTTTTTCCAATCAATCTTAAGAAGTTGCCACATGGGTTTACCACATAATCAATCCAACATGACAAATAGCGGCAAAAACAAACGGTAGACTGATAATGGGCTATTTTTGAAGCAAAACTCAAATATTAGAGTTTTTATAGTTATTTTTAGAGTACAAACTATTTTTAATATAAATCCGAAAGGTCGAGTTATTTTGATTTATTTACGCATTTTAAAATGTTTATACATATGGTTCTTAGACGTCACAGGCTATGTCCTCATTTTCTTAGTGTCTATCTAGTATTATATTATTTCATTATAATATTGTGTGCTTCAAGTGAAAATATTATACTTATTGCTAGGCTTCAAGCAATAATTTTAGGATGATGGCGACGACAGCTATTTATGTATTTTAACGCGAAGTCCTCAATATCCATCTTTTATTTTCTTGTGTGTCCCGTCTCTCTCCTTCACCTCCATTGTTGTTGATTGTGTCCACACTTTCGATCTAGTTTCTCTATCTCAACGACAGTTCTGTCACGTCATGTGGAGCTTATGTTGCATCGCGCCACAGTGGAGTTTCCATTCTGCCATTGCCTCTAGCTTGCAGAGGTGGTGTTCGGTGGACGGAGATCAATTGACGTGGCGATAGAGGATGATGGCGACGACAGCTAGGGCTCCTATCGAAGCTTTGATTTAGTGAAAATTAGTTATTCAGTCCTATTTTTTTGCTAATTACTGTTTTAGTCCTAAAAGTGAAGGTAGACAAATGGTGGACACATGATAGACCAAAATAGTGGACTCTTTTGTCCACCATATGTAGACATGTTGTCCATCTAAAAATAAATAAAAATTCTTGTTAAATTAAACAAATTTTCAGATAGTGAACACATGGTGGACATATGGTGGATAGTTTTGTCAACCATATATATCCCTATTGTCCACCTAAAAATTCATAAAATCGAATTGTTAAATGAAACAAATTTTTAGATGGTGGACGCATGCTGGACATTTTTGCCCACCATATGGAAAGTTGGACACTTTTTGTTCACATTGTACCTTGAAATTTAATAAAATTTTAGATTTTAGCATTTTTGCAAATATTGCTTCTCCTTGTTAGCATTTTTTAGAAATAGTTTCATGCACTTAGCAATTTTGCAAAGTTGACATTTATTTTTTAGCATATTTGTGTTTTTCACATAATTCTGTTCTACCTATTGGATATCATGTAGGGTTTCAGCTGAAAGTTAAAGAAATATGAACGAAAAATTCAATGTCCAAATCATTAGTTTATAAGAGACAAAGAAAGAAAAGAGAAATTAATGTTGTGTATTATCATTGTAAAGACACTTCTAATTAATTAAAAAAAATAAAGTTTGTCTTTTTATAGAGCACAAGAGACAGGTATGAAAGAAAGATTTTATTTATGTACTAACATTTTTAAAAAAAAAAAAGAGCAAAAAGTTTCACAAAAGGATAACTTTTATAAGTGTAGTGTCTCATTGTTCGGAATCTCTAAATACAACAATGAATAAAGCTTTCAGTTTTTTTTTTTAATTTGGACCCGTCGTCTTGTTAAAGGTTATGCCCAGAGCTCCATTTGTCTTCCTATAAATGATAATTTCCTTCACTTTCGAATGCCTTTTCTTTCCCACAATGGATTTGGATCGATTCTAATCATTTCAAAGAAACACCATTAAAGTTAAATTTTCAAATGGGAAATTTGGATCTAAAATAATCTAAAACCATCTTTTATAGAACAATTGTCATTAACTTATATATATATGTACTTATTCAATATGAGATAGCAGCCACTTCTAGCTAAATTTCCTTCACCCAAGTTTGTCGTTGTCCCTAATTGTGAACGTTGCATACTAATTTCTGATAAAAGCACAAAAAGTTAGCAGGGCCCTAAAATCGAAAGATGTTCTCGTTTTGGCCCTTCATTCATGAATAAGAATAATCCCGTCATCCATTTACGAGAAAATCCTAAGTGGGTATTCAGAAAAAGATGTAAAACGATTTTTGTGTTAAGTGGGCTGATGCAATGAAACAATTTCCACCTGAATATTGATACTCATGCAAATTGCAACATTCCGATTTTGAAATTCAGTATTTCTTTAATTAATTACATTTATTCTGTACTTTTAAACATGGGATCATTCACCAACTACAATTTTTCTGATTTGTTTAGTGGCATAATTATAACAAGCATTCTATTAAACACGTCATTGGTGACGTTGGATGCAATGCCTCTCTTGCTAATAGATTCTTGAACCAATATAATAATACCGTAAATAAGTTTGCGTTTGCATTATTACTTTACTAAGTAATGTTAATTAATCGAAAGAAAGTGGCATTCCCACAAGTGTCTTTTGTTTTTTCCTTTGACGTAATGCTATTTGAAGTTGAGTTGGAAAATGTATTTCGGAACCCACGTAAACACTCCCGTCTTGTCTTGTTATTTGGGTGTTAAAGTCTTCTAGAACGAATTGTCTTGTCTTGTTATTTGGGTGTTAAATGGCATTGTCGCGATTGAGCCCACGTTGGGCCAGCGAAGACATTGTGGTTATTTGTTAGGTCAGCGAATTTTCTTTTTCTTTTCTTTTGCTTTCTTTTTTTTTTTTTTGGTTGTCTGAAGGCCAGGAAATTTGTTTAATTTATAAGAATGTTCCTGTTGAGCATTGGGTACTGAAAAACATACTCGCATTTCAACTACATGTAGTGGAAAATTTAAACAAGCATAAATATAATATTTGTAAGTTTGTTGCAATTGTCCACCATAGATTTATATTTTATTAAATTATAAAACAATTTAATAAAATACGAAAAATTCTAATTTAAATGAAATTCATTTGGAAATGTCTTAGGATTTTTCAATATTGCTATACAAATTCTAAACAATGACATAAACTAATCAAACCAGTTTTTGTACTTTATAAATATTATTCATAATAGGAAATCTATTCCATTTAATCCTAACTACATAGGATTATCGATCTCGATAATTTCATGAAAACTTAAAATGATCCCTACTTTTATTTTAAAACTTAATCTAGTGACACAAGAGCTTATACTTCACTTGTGTTTCCTAATAAGCATTAAATGAGATGTTCGTGATATATAAAGTGAGATTTTCTATGTATTTTGTTTTAACTGAGAAGGGTCACTCACTTGCTTGCCAATTTTTTGTGTATTTTTAAGCTAGAGCTTCTTGCCAAGCTGGGCAAACAAAAACTTAATACACCAACTTGCGAGGGGCATCAAAATAATATTTATTTTGTAGTTAGCTGAATCAGCAAGCAGTTGCGTTGTAAGAGATTGAGATACACAGTTGAAAAGTTGTTATTCTTTCTCAGCTCATACACTTGCAATGTGAGAGTGAGAATGAACTTGTATATATCCTCATACTCGCATATGTACTTATTTCACTATGATAAAATAACGAGAAACGCTTTTGCGTCTTTTGATAAGTCAATACATTTTGTAGTTTTATTCATTTAGAGCACAAAAAAGTGTTGTATAAGAAATCAAGTCTCTCGTGTAAAGCCCAGTCATGAGAAGCTTCGACGAGAGAATGCTATTTATGCCAACAGGTGCGGACCATTAAGGACTCGACCAGACAGATGCCCGATTTGCAGCATTCCAGAGAAAGATGGAGGAGCTCATGGCTTGTATCATAGAAAAAAACCCCAAAGAAAGAAAACTAAAAAAGCTACGACCAAGTCGCATATTTCGTTCCAGACCCTCGATATCCGCGTCTTGGTCAGAATCATAGAAAAAGCCTAGCTAAGAACCACGCGATCCCAGGGGCATGAACACTCATGGTTAATTTCGTCCATGGCTTTGGTACAAAAAGCAGTTTCGCATTTTCTTCGATATTCTTTGGTTTCTTAAGGGAACTGGTGGTAGATTTCCTTCAACCGAAGACCAAAATGGCGTTCTAATAATTCCTTGCTAAATCTAAAGATGTGAAGCTACAATGATATCCTCTAAGGAAAAGAGAAAAACACAAGTAATTTGATGACACCTGCACGATCCACTAGCATGCCAATATGGAAAAAGCAACAAATGGAAGGGAACGAAAGAAGGAAAACGTTAACAGTTGTTTAGTGCACGCGTCAAGGGATGTTATTTTGGAGGAAAGAATCTTGAAGAGAACAAAAGTTACTGTTGGTTATATTTTTGTTGTTACCCGTAAAAAAGATACGAAGTGTGGAGGGGAAGAGATTCTCCAAAATCATCGGGCATGCATTGTGGTGGAGAAGTATTATTAAACTGCACCATCTCTACCTGCTTGCTTTCATATAACAACTTGGTAGGACTCACCGGTTTGAGTAAATTGACAATACAGGCTGAATTATTTGTTAGAAGAGCTCTTGAGTTCGATCTCTATTAAATATACCTGTTGAAAATATTCTTGTTGAAAGGAGTAATGAATTTTAACTATGATTAAGGTCTGAACATAATTAGTTTCAAACTGTCAAAATGTGATTCGCAATGAAAATGTTAGCAACATGGTGGGACAAGGTAGCTAGCTACCTAGCTAGCTAGGCATTTTCATGCGCCGATATTTAGGTCTACTGCTTAAAATAGTGCACGTACTAGCAATTTGATGCTCATTTAGCACTCCACTTTGCACCGTGGGTGTAAATTCAAAGAATCAGTTAATGATTGAGAAAGGCAAACCTTTCTATGAATTTTTTGAGTGTTTGGAATCTCAAAGTAAATGATCAGAATATATGTCTTCAAGGTAGTACTCTTAATTAGCAGGAGTACTTCATTTGTTATGTTGACATTAATTATTAACTTTATTTTTTAGAGTTAAACATAATTCTCAAATTCCTAGCCTTCAATTGTTTCAATAATCACTTATTTTTACGTTTAAAAGTACTGAATTTTTTTTATTTTTATCACAATACTTAAAAAATTTATACATAAGTGTAACAATTATTTATGAAGTTAATACGCTAATATTTATGAAGTTAATACAATTA
The DNA here is from genome assembly GCA_948243855.1 of Flueggea neowawraea. Lineage (NCBI taxonomy): Eukaryota > Viridiplantae > Streptophyta > Magnoliopsida > Malpighiales > Phyllanthaceae > Flueggea > Flueggea neowawraea. Next base: position 13,508 of record CAODLS011355925.1, on the reverse strand, counting down.
GGGTTACAACACAGGAAAGATGGTTCTAGAAGACCATCTCTGAAACACCCAGCCGAGCACTCTCCGACACGAACGCCGGTCATGAAGAGAGAAGGACCCCAAGCCCATGGAGTCGCTGTCGACCCGTGCTTCCTGTTCTGAATGCAACATCCAGTAGCTCCTTGTGTGTTGATGGTCACCCTTCTGAAACTGAGAATCTTGTGCATTAACCATCGATCTAACCAGCTAGAGATGAGATCAATTTCTCCAATACAAGCAGCCATTACAGTAGAAGGCATTCTACACAAAGCATTCCATGCCTTGTCACAAAAGAATTCCATGAAGGAGATGAAGCTGCACAAAATGGCAGAAGAGAGCATTATTATAGACAAAACCCATGTAAAAGGATAAAGAGAAGGAAAATAAAATGCCAATCGTTGGCCATTTTAGCCGACGAAGGCCTGCGAAGGCCAAAAGCTACTGGGGCTCTTCTGAAACTCTGGCACGACTCCCAAAAGACAGAAAATGAGGGGTTGGTATATTATCTTTGACAGAGTAAATTCTCAAAACGTTACAATGATTTAACTCCCGTTAAAACAAAATCTATATAGTAAATGTAAATTCCAATATAATATTGGGTTTTTCCTGTATATTATTGAATTCTTCTTTTTTGTCATGCACTTGTATAGTATTAACGTGATTATATTTTCTTAGTCAACGTATTAAAGTGTGCCATTTATAGAAAGCCAATACTTTTGATAATATCTGCGTGGTAACGCTCAGTAAAGATATGTTACTATTAATCGCCCTCGACTTCTATATCCATCGATAAAAAAAAAAACTTTTGGAATGCCTATTTTTTTGGCAGGATATTATCGGGTGTTAAATCATTGTAACGTTTTGAAAATTTACTCTGTCAAAGTTTCAAGATAATAAGAAAAGCAATACGTGGCAGATTATTAGAGGAAGCAACAGGAGTTGCCGCAGCCTAGTGGTTGCATCAAAATTTTTTCCAAGCTTTTTTGCGATGACTTTGGAAGAGAATGAAAATTGGAGAAGTATATATATATATATATACAAACTCCACAGAATATTCCTTGTCGAAGTTGCGTTCTTTTCCTTTATTGTTAAAAATTTTATAAAGCGGCTTATGCAATATCTATATTTCGAAAACAAAAAGAGCAATAGACTCCATATCGACGTGTTCAAGAGAAGTGCGAGTTATGAGGTTGACAAGATTATGGAAGGCATAGCTATCAACGAAGATCCGTAGTGGAACTGTTTTGCTTGTTTAGGGGAAAGTTTTTCTTTTTCTCTTTTATTTGATGGGGGAATTTTCCTATTTTTCTTGATATATATATATATGCTTACCAGCCGCTCTTCACCTCACAATTGTTTTTGGGAAGACTTGCACGAATGTTCATGCATGTACAACTTTGTGCTATTTCTTTTATGATGCTTAAAGAAGATTCTAGTTTAAAACATTGATTCTTTTGGGGAGACTTTCTCTAGATTGTTCAACTAGTACATGAACACACTTTTTTTATTCAATGAAATTTTCGTCACCTTAGCTAGATTATATGTGCAAATTATTGAGCGTCCGTTAACTTATTAGATGAGTCATTGATGTACAGGAGCGAAATCAGAGTCAAATTGAACCAAACTTTAGAGTGTCGATGAGACTGAAACAGTAGTTACACTAGATAATGAATCTAGTAAGTCTCAATAGTGCAGATAATATTTATTTGTAACATGCGATGTAAAGTGGTAAAGTCTAACTTCAACTCTTGTTGGAAACCTTCTGTATATATACATTGACAGTATCAATACAATACTTGACTTAGCCTTCACACGATAAAGCTATAATGCGTAACAACTCTCTTCTCGATCCTTTCTTTTTTTTTGTTTTTCCCAATGGCTAGCCAAGCAATCACACCTTCTGCTCTTGTTGCATCTCCCATCTCTTCTTTGCCAAATGTTTCTCAACAAAGCATTATCAAGCTCAATGCTACTAATTTTCTCCTTTTGGCAAACGCAGTTCAAACCTGTCATTCAAAGCTATAATCTCATGCACCATATCGACGGAACCAAATCACCACCTCCTTAATTTCGAGAAGACAACCTGCCAAATCCAGGTTACCTCACTTGATTTCAATGTCACCAAATGGTCCTCAGGTAGATTACATGCTCCCTTTCTGAATCGATGCTTCCTCAGATGGTGGGTGCTACGACTGTTCACCTAGCATGGGAAAGGTTATCGATTGCTTTTTAGCCCTGCTCTAAGGCTCAGATTTGCCAACTTCCTTCTACGTTACTGGAAAAAGAACGAAAGATGAATACCATCACTGCTTAGATGCAACATGCTAAAGGCTTGTATGATTAGTTGGCTGCTCTTAACAACCCAATCTCGAAAAATCTTCTTGTTGAACCAGTTATTGATGGACTTGGTGAGGTATGTAGCCCTTTCACTTGTGCACTAGAAGTGTGCCTAGAACCTATTCAGTTCAATGACCTATATGAATTACTGCTCAACGAAGAATTACAACTTGGAGCACATGCGAATTCGGTTACAATTATTCCCCCCACGACTCTATACATGTCGCGGTAGTAAACTAGTTCTCTTGGGAGAGGCCGTCGTAGAGGCTGTGGAAGAGGTCGTAGCAACCATTTCATCTCTAGACCAGGATACAGAGGCTCTGGTTATAGCCCTTCCTCCAGTTGCACTTCATCCTGGGCTATTGGTTCTCTACAGCCCATAATATGTTTAACTATTACGAATACGGTCACATAGCACTACAATGCCCGTCATCCTCTGGCTCCCATCCAATTGCTAATCTCACCACTACCTAGAAACCTAAGCCTTGGATAGTTGACACTGGTGCCACACATCATCTCATCGTGAATGTGGAAAAGTTTGCTATCCACATGGACTACAATGCTTCGAAATCAGTCACAATTGGTAATGGTTCTTCCCTACCTATATCTGCTATTGGTTCCTTTAATTTTTCTATTGGCAATCGTTGTTCACACATTCTGATGTGTTGAGTCATTTTGGTCAACATCCGAAATCTCGTTAAGTTTTGATGATTAACAAAACATATGAAAGTTTAAGTTAAGCACGTAACCAACTATTAAACATGTAATTATTGGCCCCTGAGCGCATAAATTTGAGACTAAGCACATAAAGCATCGAGTGTAATTTTTGGTGTGGTCTCTGGAAGTCACCTACGCACGTAATTATGGACTTAAGCACGTAAATTTCCAGAGGAAATATTGAAGTGCTCCCTGGAAGTCCTCTAAGTGCGTAGATTGGTCTATTAAGCATGTAATGGATGGAGTCAAATTCTTAATGTGCATTCTGAAAAGTACTCTGCACGCTTAAGTCTATGACTATGCATGTCAAAATGTGTGGTATTCAATTGATGGAGTATTGAGTTCACTAAGCGCGTAAGACAAAGAAGAAGGCACATAATGGAGATAAAGGTGCAATATTGGAAGAATGGAACTATGCATGTAAGTGAGGAGGCTTAAGCACGTAGCTTAGATGCAGACAAAGACCAATAGTCGTCATAATGCTCCCCAGGATTTGAATTTGATTATCCTCACATGATGACATAAGAGAACATTCAAGGTACAATTTCAAATCCCGTTACACACTTAAGAATATAAATTAAGCGCGCAAGGTGTACAACTTTAGGAGCCCAAAATTCTCTTAAGTACGTAGATGGGAGGCTAAGCAAGTAAGAGAGCTCCAGAGAAAATGCAAATGTTTTCAAGGCATCCATTAAGCATGTAAGTCTACAGTTAAGCACATAGTGCTGGGGTAAAGAATATTTGGAGATATTGGAATTCAGAATTAAGCACACAAAGAGGGAGCTACGCATTTAAAGTATCTAATGGGTATCAGAATTAAGAACAAAACTCATGGCTTCGCACGTAAGTGCCGCTGGCGTCACTATATAGTAAAATTCTCAAATGACTCAGAATGGATCTTTTCAGTTGAGTAATGGCTGCTATTCGCCTTGTGAGTATGTAAGGACGTCTCAAGAGAGAGAAGAAGTAAGAGAATAATTGTGCAAGCTTTGGTTATTCTTTTTTCTGCTCCATGTTCTCTTCTCTACTCTTTGCTTACTCACATCAATCTTTGAGCTTTTGATTTGCTGTGCTATTTGGTTGGTGTGTGAAGTTCATAGTAACTAGGAATCCATTGTAACAAGCTTTATTGCTTGAAGGGTATTTAGGTTGTTGCTTGTTTTGTTTCCTTAAAAAACAAGAGTAATTATGAGGTTTGCTTGTTTGGTTCCTTGGTAAAAACAAGTGTAAAGGTTTGTTCTAAACCTAGAAAACAAGAGATTTTAAGAGGTTTCCCTCCACCCGTAAAGAGAAGCAATTTAGTGGATTCAAAACTCTCAAGATAAGGCTTGAGGAGTTGATGTAGGTCAGAATGACTGAACCACTATAAATCCGAGGCTTTGATCTATCTACCTTCATCTCTTTATTTTTGTTTTTATTATTGCTGTGAAGTGGATTGAGCTATATTGGTTTTGTTTTAAAAAATTATAAAAAAGCTTTTGAAAGGTTTTAAAAGTTTACAAACAATCCAATTTACCTCTCTCTTGGATTGCCATCTTGAGCCTACATAATGAACTCTATGTTCCCAATGCCTATTCAAATTTATTGCCAATTAGTTCATTTACTAATGCCAATGATGTCTTGTTTGAAATCTTTCCCGACCACTTTGTTGTTAAGGATATCCACACGAAGAAGGAGCTATTATGCGGCCTGAATGACAATGAGCTCTATGCCTTTTCCATTGGCTCAAGTTCACCTCGTGCATGTCTTGATATTCTTTCCACATGGTGTGCTTGTTTGGGCCATGCATCCATCAAGACAGTGCGCCATGCTTTATCTAATACCAGTATTGATTTTCCAGTCTTCTTGTGATTCTAGTTTATGTCGTGCTTGTAGTGTCAGTAAAATAACTTGGTTGCCTTTTCCCGAGTCAACGTTTCAAGCAACTAAACCTTTAGAGTTGATTTGCTTAGACATTTGGGGACCTTCACTGGTACCATCCATTGATGGTTTTCGTTTTTATGTTCTATTTTTTTTATCATTTCAGTAAATATACTTGGTTATTTTCTATCAAGTATAAGTATGATGCGTTGGATACTTTTATTAAATTCCGTTTGGTTATTGAAAAGTTCTTTGCTAAGCCAATTAAATTCTTTCATGTCAATTAGGATGGTGAGTACCAAGCCCTCAGTAAATACCTAACTGAACATGGAATCACCCAACACAGTTCTTGTCTACACACTCCTCAACAAAATGGGTGTGTCAAGTTAAAACATAGACATGTAGTGGAAACTGACCTAGCTTTACTAAATTATGCTTTGGTTATAGCAAAATTAACAAAGGCTATAGATTTTTGATCCTTTGTCTTTCAAAATTTTTATCTCACGTCATGTTTTATTTGATGAATAGGCATTTCCATTCTGAGAGAGCAAGATTGATGTGGCACCAATCCAAGCAGAAGCTAGTCCAACACTTCCAGCCATTTCAAGAATAACAATGTCACCACTTCAACCTCATTTTCCCAAAATGTGTAACCAAGCCACTCACATTAGTCCATACAACTACTAGACCTTACTTCACATCCTTAACCTAGCTCCCATACCTCTTTGTACCCAAATTCGAACCAACACCAATAAATATCCCTTATAGTTGACTTGTCCGACTATAGAACTGAACCTGCATTAGTACCACCAGCTACAAACACCTATCCCATGGTTACAAGGTTAAGACTTGGTTCTCTCAAATCCATAGTAGTGGCATAATTCAATTCAACAGCTCTTGAGGACTATGTTCCTACTTGTGCTTCAAATGCACTAAAATACCCTGAATGGAGGTATGCTATGGAGGAAGAATACAATGCTCTTATTGCTAATGGTACTTGGGAGCTAGTACCCTTTTTGGAAGCAACTAATATAATTGAGTGTAAATGGGTCTTTCGAATCAAGAGGGACAAATATGGTAATATTATTCGATGAAAGGCAACATTAGTGCCCAAAGAGTTCCATCAACGCCCCGGCCTTAACTTCATTAAAACATTCAACCTTATAATTAAGCCCACTATCATCCGACTAGTCCTTTCTCTTGCCATCCAAAACAAATAGCCATTGAAGCAATTAGACATTCAAATGCATTATTGCATGAAAAACTTGACAAGACCGTGTATATGTCTTAACCACGCGGCTTTATGGATCTAACAATTCCTTCTTATGTTTGTAAGCTCTGTAAGTCCCTTTATGGCCTCAAACAGGCTCCACGAGCCTAGTTTCAATGCATTACTGATCGCCTACTCCAATTGGGGTTTAAAGGATTGAAAAGAAATTCCTCTTTATTTGTGCTTATTCATGGCCACACTCGAATATATTGCCTCATTTACATTAATGATATTATCATCACAGGCTTGGACTTGAGCTCTATCAACTCTGTTGTCTCTTCTTTACAATAGACTTTTACCTTGAAGGATCATGAGGACTAGAGTTATTTTCTCAGTGTTGAGGTCATTTGTTCTTCCTTCAACATATTTCTTTCACAAAAGAAGTATATTGGCGAGTTGTTGGTAAAGGCCAAGATGGACAAAGCAAACTCTATTTCTCATCCATGCTCTACATCAGACAAGTTGTCTGCTCATGATGGCAATCCATTCTTTCACCAAACACTTTGCAGAATATCGTGGGAGGCCTTCAATACCTAGATCTTACTCGGTCAAACATTTGTTATGCTCTAAACAAAGTGGCTCGGTTTATGCACACTACATTTGAGAAACATTAGGTAAAGCATATTATATTCTATTTATGAGCCATATTACACTACGGATTACACTTGCAGCGACGATCCAACCTCACTTTTTCCACATATTGAGACTAGGATTAGGGAGGCAGTGTCAATGATAGAAAGTCTGCAACACGTTTTGTCATTTTTCTTGGGACAAATTTGATTTCTTGGTGCTCCAAGAAATAAAGAACGGTTTTTCGTTGTTCTACAAAAGTGGAGTATCATGCTTTAGCTTCCGTCACTTCTGAGCTCCATTGGCTATGTTCTTTTCTTGTTGATTTTGGTATTGTTGTCCACCATCTACCTATTATTTGGCATGATAACCTAAGCGCAACATATCTTACAGTAACTCCAACTTTCCACTCTCATTCTCTTCATTTCGAAATTGATTTCCACTATGTTTGGGGCAAAGTTCAACCCAAGGAACTTTCCATTCAGTACATTTCTCGCAAGGAATAGATTGTCGACATTCTTACAAGAGCATTATTAAAAACTCTACATCTCTTTCTTCAAGACAAACTAAAAGTCTTTCCCACCACTCTCCATTTGCAAAAGAGTGATAAGGATACTATAGTTACACTAGATAAGAAATCTGATAAGTCCCACTAGTGTAGATAATATTTACTTGTAACATGTGATGTGAAGTGGTAGAGTCCAACTTCAACTCTTGTTGGAAACCTTCTACATATGTACATCGACATTATCAATGCAATACTTAACTGAGCCTTCATAGAGACTTGATATAACAATTAAAACTAAAATTTGACTTCATATCGAGTTTGACTTAAAGTTTGTTTAAAGTTTGGCTTTTTATGAGCTTGATTTTGGTTTATCACAAGCATTTTGAATTGGTAGAAAACAAGTTGAACTTGTTTTAAAGTAACTTTTATCTACCTTTAATCCCAATATCAACTAGTCCTTTTTGGTCTCTTTGAGTTCTCATCGTCCTTTCTAATTCCTTATCCTAACAATGTTGAAACCCTCCCTAATAGCCTAGGTATTAACCCTATGCCTACCCCTATGGCTTCTAACACAATTCTACTGGATCATGACGAATCTGATATGAAACAACAGAAGAAGGTAAGCACTTGAAAGACTTAACATCTTCCATAAACCCTTTTGACGTTGTCTCTCCTTCTGATAAAAGAAAGAAACTATCCTTTAAGGACACTCTCGTGATGGATATTCTCATGGATGATTCAAGCACTGATAGGATAGTGGATCTAAACTAGGAAAAAAAAAAGGATTGGGATTGGATTGAAGATGAGACGAAGACGAGCAGGATGAAGATGATGCTCTCTTATTTAGGTAACTGAGGAAGAGTTCAAAGCATGATGTAAACCATTGAGGAAGGCATTTATTGTCAAACTGGTTGGCGAGAAACTTGGCTCGAAAGCTTTGGAACAACAATAAAATGTCTTTGGAAGGTGAAAGGCAATATGTCAATGGCGAAAACTAGAAATGGTTTATTTGTTGTTCATGTGGCTCATAAGACCCTTTATGGCAAGTCATGGCTTATTTTAAAGCATTACTTAATGGTATGGAAATACAATCCTTTCTTTGAATTTGAAAGGACTTCTACATCCAATGGTTATGTGGGTGCGAGTTTCTAAAATCCTATTGCATTTTTTCACTAGGGTGTTCCTTGCAAGAGTTGGAAATTGGCTCAAGAAAACCATACATGTGGATGAGTGATGTGTTGTTTAATTTGTTTATATTTAATATTAATTCCCTATGATTATGTGTTTATTTGCACTATCTTAAGTATTTTATCATCTTTTGCTATGAAGGCAATAATTTTGGCATTTTCATGGATTTTGGATAGTTTTTAAGGTGAAAGTCTCGAGATATAAAATGAGCTAAAGGGATGAATTCCAGTAGATGAGCAAACCCACACTTAACTTGAAGAACTCAAAGCCTAGAATTAGGAATTTTAATTTTCAAATCCAGAGTTTTAAGGGAACTAAAAGACCCATTCAGTAGATATCTTGGGGTCTTTAGGTTGGCTGTTTGGCATGTGTTATTATAGAAAATATAGCTCTCTAGGGTTACCAAAGCTATTATTACGTCTTTATGAAATACATATAAGAGGCAGACTTTAGTTTTCCATTTGGTGTTGATTCTTTTTCAGCAACCAAGAATGTTTCTTTGGTTGAACAACATCAATTTTGTCTCTTTTGTGATGGCTTGTAGCCACTAAAAGTTGGAGGTGACCTTGAATCATTGGAATAAAGTTGTGAGGTTTCTTGTTTTCATTGATTTCTATTAATTTATTCAAGTATTGAATGTTTCTCTGCTGCAATTTTATGATTGTATCAGTTGATTACTAAGGTGGCCAGTTAGTTTATTAATTATTACAATATACTATTACATTAAATACTGCATCCGTAATTGTGTGGTTCATTTGACTAAAGTAGCAATTAGGAATAATTGTTACTACGTTAGAACCATAATTCTTAGGAGAATCATTCAACTTGATTAAATGCATCGTCGCACTGTCTTGCTTCATTGTATTTCTTGTTCTTACTGCTATTGTCTAATTAAATTTGAGATCATATCCAGGTTGTTACACAATAAATATTAGCTAGAATACATATTTTTGGTTAATTAATCGTACGGAAGGACACATAAATTAGTTACTGAAATGAATATTTGAATGATTAACCGAATACTTTTTGTGCCAATGATCAACTAAAATTCCAATGGTGATGGTTACTGAAGACCAAGAATTTCGTTCATTGAGTTTACTATTATAATTATTGTTGCTTTCTGCCTTTTAAAATTATTATTTTTATAACAAGTGATTTCTATCAATTATCAAAATCCCCATTTGTTACTGTCTCTGTTTGCATGCAAAACTGTCTATAAAGCTCTTCTTGGGTTCGACCCCTACTCACTACTAACTTTATTTTAGTGTGTCGAGTGTGATTTTAATTTAGTTGCATGCGACAACATCACCAATGAGATTACTTTTCATATTTCAAGGGTGGAATTTGATCGTATCTAAATTTAAGCTTGCTCAAAAGATTTGGCGACTCAAATATGAATGTCTTTATGCAATATGGTTTTCTTGCGGCTGATACTGCCGCAACATTTGTCTGAAAAAAGTACTTCTTCAGATAATTTGTAACGACTCGTTTCAGGATCATGAACGACGTATGAGATGAACCGTCTAAGAAAGCCCAACTCATCTCATACAAGCCTCAAAGATTCAAAGATACTACCTGTTTAAGCATTTTAAAAAGTTTATTTTAAACATATAATAAAATAGGTTTATCATATATCAAAATATATGTATATAAAAACATATGTAAGTATAAGTATACAAAATAAGTGTATAAATACTAAAAACAAAATCAAGGTAACCTAGTAGCCCGACATCATCTCGGTGTAGAGCTCTATCAAAAACAAATAAGCCCGAGCAAAAGGGCGTCACTAACCAAAAGACGTCTCATCTGATGTCTCACTGGTATCCCAGATGCGGTGTAGTTACCGAAGCAAAAAAGAATCTTTCAACCTGGAGAACAAATATCAAAGTAGACAAAAAGCAAAAATAGGGTCAGGACCCAGTGAGGAATAACACTCTAGATTGCATCATACGTGTCTCATAAAGACTTGTTTGAAAACGGTTCGAAAATACCGCATACAAGTATAACAAAACATACGTACATATACACGCTACATAGGTAGTATTGTCTCAAAATCATTTTGAAAACGATTTCATACGAAGCATATAGCACATAGGAAAAATATTGCATTTAAATTTTAATTTCAAAACCAAATTTGTAATATCAATGATATGGGATCAAAGCAGACAGGCTGTGGACTACGCCAACAACTAGAACAAAGATAATCGTGGACTCCGCCACTGATCAATAACAAATCATGCGTTTGGCGTCCCAAACACATGGCTACTGTCATCTCTCGTAGCTAGGATCTATCAAAGCATTGGTATACTAAAGGCTACGTACCCCGTAGCGTAGGTGTCCCGTATAAAACAAAAACATACTACATAAGTATGAAATCATAGGCATGCAAATCAGAATTCAAAACAGAGAACATATATATATAAGCTTGCAAAAAAAACACCGTGAATATTAATTCACATAATCCATTTGTTATTTTAGCCAATCCTCGGATTAGTCAAATTACATAATAGTGAGAACATAGCAAAAACGAATACAGTTTCGAGATACAACCTATATGTTTCTGAAACTACCATTCACTCATCTGGATGTTCTAGTTGACAATCTAATCAAGCGCCACTAGTCGGTGGCTGGTCGTGCTGGCACATGCACGAAGCTGAAACAAATATCAGATACAAAACATATCAGAGTCAAAGTAAAGTATGATGATGGCACTGTGGTTGTACCGAAATGCATGCACATGCATATGCAAATCCAAATAGTCAAACGATGCCCAAACATCCATTACGGTCGAAAGTCTCAAGCTCTCGACCCAAAAATCAGAATCTACGTAAAATTACATTCTAGTCCAGGTCCACGTAAAATTATGAAATAATCCTTAAAAGTTTCAAAAATTGCAAACTAGTCCTTTAAGCAGTTAGAATCCTCAAATGAGCTCTCAAACTTTCAAAAATTACAAACTTGTGATTAATTTCTCAAAATTACAAATTTGACCCCAAATTTTTCAAAATTACAAATCTTGAATTCAAGTTTCTAAAATTTCAAATCTAAACCTCAACTTCCAGAAAATTACAAATTTAATCTAAACTTTTCAAAATATTACAGATTCGGTGTAAACATTCCAGAAAATTACAAATGTAAATGTTGCACCAAAGTTTATTATCAAAACTATAAAAATCTCGATTCAACAATTTCACATTGGTCAACATCAACTTCAGGAACATTAATCCATCAACAATTTCACCAAACAAACAACAAATTTGCCCAAAATTGATCAAAATCGTCCAAACCCTAAACTCACTTAAAAAAGTCACCAAATCTCTTGTTTCAAGGCTTGATTATTGTTAATCTAAGTTCTATTCAACTTATTCTAACATCTTCTAACAACCATTAACTCAGAATCATGCAGAAATCCAAACCCTAGATGAATTCGTTCAAAAACAGATTTCAAGAATCAAAGCATAAAAATGATGTTTAATCCACGAAATAAACGTAATGTTACCTCAGAAATTGGTTAGGGGTGATGGAAGAACACTGTTGTGAAGCCTCAGATGAGTTGAGAGAGTTTTGAGTGAGAGGGGAGGTGTTAAATGAAAAATGATATATATATATATATATATATATATATATATATATATATATTGTATTGTATGTTTATGTGTAATTTTAGTTGTTTTGTTTTTTATTTACCTTTATTTAGAATATTATTATGTTGGTAGATATTATAAACCTATATTTACTGTTTTAGTTGAAATTATTTTAGTATTAATTATGTATTAGAAATATGTTAAACGTGTTATACGAGTCTTATTGTGTTAAACGGGTTAACCCGTGACACGTAACCTGTTAACAATAAATAGGTCGTGTTGTGTCAACCGTTCGATAAACGGGTTGTGTCCGGGTTGGGGTTAAATGAGTTCATGTAGTAAATGGGTCGACCCATTTAAAATTCGAGTCATAAACGGGTCAACCCGTTTAAACCAGACCGACCTGAATTGCCACCCCTATATCTTATTAAGCATCCACAAAGCTGTGGATTAACAAAGAATAGGAAAACCCCCTAAACTCGAGGTAGTATTGTCATACTACGAGACAACATAACAAACATCGAAGGAAAACCTCTCAAAAATATTTACAAAGCTCCCAGACAAATGGAGTATTGAGGAAGTAACGTAAGCTATTCTTACCAGCACTCTCAAATTATTTCTAAAAATGCCACTGTGGGAAACTTTATGCATAAATATCAGAATATATCCTTAATTTCTCGCAACGGATTTCATCTCTTTGTCATTCATTTTCTTATCCCCTTCTCTCTTTATCCTCTTTCTCTCTTTGCACACTCTCTCTTTCTCTCTCTATCTCTTTCCTTCCTCTCCTTTGGCCGCCACCTACACCTCTTCCCCCACCACCTCAACTTGCTTTTCGATGTTGTCACCTTCTCTCTGCGATGCAGAGATCACGACACTATGTGATCTCCATCGTGGAGCCCGAGTGCAAGATTGTGAGATCATGAACAAAGAGATGTGGAACCTTTGTCGTCTTGTTCACTGTCATGATAAAAAGCAATGAGATATGGAACCTTTGTTGTTGTTTTCCTATCTTCCTTTGTTGTTGCATTCGCGTTCACTGTTATGATTTTGAGATCTACAATTGACAGCGAATGCACTCACTCTTCCTCTTCTGTCAATTTCAGATCTGGCAGCACAGTGGTTAGGATTTCAAAACCTTAGGCTACTCGTAATCCATGGTCCCTGAAGTCGTCCCGTGGGACGTCTGTTCAGCGTTTTATTGTTATTTTATTAAAGTTCACAGCTTCTAACTCTAACTCCTGAACTTTTTTATCCGTAACTCAGGGGCTACTTTAAGAGTCCCGCGAGACGCCTACTCAGTTTTTTCACTAAACACAATTTAATTTTAATCCCTCAACTTTTATCTACTACTTCATTTAATACTTTCTACCCCAAATTCATTAAAATAAAAAGTGTTCATTCAAATAAAAATAATTCATTAAAATAAAAATATTACATTAAAATAAAAAATACA
>CAODLS011355759.1:0-14056 GCA_948243855.1 Flueggea neowawraea | reverse complement strand
GAGAATTAGTACTTGAAGTTTAATATATAATAATGTAGATTTTAAAAATTCAATCTACTCATTTTGATGCAATAAAAATACAATGACAACCTTAATGCTATTGCTCTTCCTGTCATTGGAAACCATGTTGATTTCGTTTGGTTTCGTTCCTACTAACGTCAAAAAAGGTGACGAAAAATTGCCGTTACAATGCAAAGACGTAATAGGGTTGAAGAAAGGTGACGTGAAAATGTTTTTTTTTTGATAGTTACGTGAAATTGTTGATCAGTGGAATTATCTTTTTATTTATAAATCAGTAAATTCATTGCGTGCATGATATAGAAGTTCTACGCTGCCTTTGTGACGAAAATTAAACCCTCACATTATTTACAAATCAACTTCCATTGCCACATATAAAAGAGTACGGATGTGCTATGACTTTTGACAGGAACGAATTAAATAGATATAGTTAAAAGGATAAAATTGAAAAATTAAATACTATAATTATAATTTCAAATGAATAAATATAAAATAAATTTGATTGATAAATTTATTTATTGTAAAAAAGTTAAGAGAATATTGTAATTTTTCCATCATAGTTCTTCTAATACTTAACTTTGTAAACTTAAAATTTGATGTCTTATTTCTGAAAAGTAAATGAAGCACTTATCTTGCAAATAAAAGATGAGACATTTCCCAGGCAAAAGAAAGAAAGAAATATGAGACATTTAAAGGTGAGTTAGGGGTTAAATTGGTACTTTGAAATAGTCAAAGCATGCACATTATATCCAGCAAAACACTTTTAAAGATTGAAAATATTTGCCTACACTTGGAGCAATGGAAATCCCTAAATCTATTGTCAAAGTTCTTATTAATATATGTATTTAAAATCTATTTACATTGAACTCGTACACGTATTAAGTGATCTATCTGTCATCCTAATTTGGGTAAGAAAACAAAGAGACATTTAGCAAATACCAAAGAAACAGATAGAGAATGGCTCCCATTGGACCGACCCATAATGTTTTGTATTTTCTGAATATCTCCAAAAGATCAAAAGCCACTAAAATTTTACTATATGAATTGCTGATTACTGACAAGTGAATATTATTTCATATAGTTTTTTTTTAATAATTCGGATGTTTATTATAACCAAACCAATAAAATAGTGACCTAAAGAAAGTTAGAGAAAGACTCCAAGCCACGAAATATTCGAAGCTTAAAGAAAATCCAGTTAAAAATAACAATTAAGAATTACACCAAGTCATAATGGCTTGCGGGCAGCTAAAAACATCATTGTCCGAATAAGGAAAACTAATATCATTACATTTGATCCAAAACACTACCTCAAAAATACATCTTTGGACTTAGAGCATTTCCAACGGTTTTCTTTATTTTTTAAAGAACTTTTAATAAAAACATAGAGCACCATAAATTATATTAAAGATACAAATATCTTCCGATGTTATTTTTTAATATAACTCTTTATTTTGTAGATAATAAATTTTTATTGAGGGGAAGAAGATGAATAATTAAATGAGAGTGGAGATAAAGAATAAAATATATGAGAAAATATAAATTTTATTAATGACAACTAAAATAGAAAATCATTTTGACTAGTCAAATATGAAAAGTAAACTTCACTCTTTATCTTACTTATAGAGACAAAAAAAATAATAAAAAGAGTGAATTGAAGTTAGATTTTAAAGAATTTACTCTTTAAAAAAAAGCGTGAGAGATTCCTATAATTGTTGAGCCACACAAGTATCCACTTCTGAAAAAATCTTCTATTTCGAGCTTTCCAAATCTCCCACACAAGAACTTGCCAAAGAGATCGCCAAAATTGATTTTGCAATTTTCCAAAGCACATGAAAACCCATTGTTGAGAGAATTTATGACTAGTCCGAGGCATTACCCAAGAAAACAATTGTTGAGCCACAAAAGGAACAGAATCTAAGCAAATTATGTGAAATGAAAAGTGACTTTCTAATCAGAAAAGAAATGTTCGAACAGAAATAAAAACGTCCCAATAATAAATTAGCTTTTTATATGAACGATGAAGCAAATTGGAAGAAACATTCCAGAATTCCAAAAACCCTCAAAAGGAAAGATTCCTCTCCTAATTATATTTACTTCAGACATAAATTCTTTCTCATTAATTTTAAAAACCACAAAAAATATTGAAGACTTGCAATTTGGAATGGAAAATTTAGGGACTGTTTAGTTAATAAATTTTTTTATTATTTTTTAGAAAAACTAAAAAAAAATAAAAAAATAAAAAACTTGTTTATAAAAAATTATAATTTTTCATTAATTTTTATTTATTTCAAAAAATAAAAATAAGATAAAAAATAAAAAAATATTTTTTCAACTAAATATAACTTTCATTCACAAGCTTCGAAAACCAATCATGAATGTGACATGTCAAACCTACTTGCATGAACACACGTTATGTGTATTTGACACATGTGATAATTATTTTAAGAAAAAGAGTATAATTATTTTTCGTTGTTTTATTTACCATGAAGATAAATATGTTAAAATATATTAATGCACAGAATAATACTAACTACCAATTAATCATTATAGTGAGTATATTCAATGTATTATTTATAGTTAATTTAACAAGATGATTGTTCTTTTATCAATATATTTCGAGACATAACATGCAGCAGAAACCACACATATTATAAGAAAAAGGTTCTCGACGTAGTCCTTCACCCTAGAACCATCCTTAAATAATGTCCCTTTTTCTTTCAAAACATTCATGCAAGAGATTAAATGGACCCAAATATCAATTCCTAAGGATAATTTTAAACCAATGTATTCTCTTTTTTTAAGAGAAAAAAGTGATTATTATTTTTGGTTATAATTAATCAGGTTTTCTCGATGTCGCTTTCTAACGCTCGAAATTGATTGCTGAAGAAGCAAGATTGAGACTTCTGCCAATGGTAGGCAGCGAAAACGGTGGCTTTGGTATACATTTATTTATTTGATAAATCATTTCTTTTTTGTCTTTGCTCCGCAACTCTTTAGTTCCTAAATCGATTCCAGTATCAATGAATTACACTTCCATTAGTCGGTTTATTTATTATTGTTTGTACACTTTGGTTGGCTAGGTTTACATTTTCGTGTCCATTGTCCCAGCACATAAGTCCGAAGTAGAATCAATTTCATAGATCATCATCTGCTTATTATATAATTCATTGCAATGTCAAAATTTTACTTTGGTTGCTTTGCTTTCAAATAAACCACAGACTTAATTAATCATATTTGATTAATAATAAGCCACTAACGTTATTGAATGAATTTGATTATCCAGCCTATTTATATAAAAAATATTTATTTTATGCAAATGGAATAACTTGTATCCGAATCATATTTTAAATTAGTAGACAAAATTGTATGTATCGTAAAAATATAAAAAGAATGACATATTTTATATGTAAAATATTATTGAATATGTAATATACTAATTCACAGGAATATTTGGAAAGAAAATATTAACCAACATATATCATTTTTCTTTGACAAAATTCTACACTAAATATTTCTATATTTTATTTATACAATATGATATATGCTAAATACAAAGCCTACTCTTCTAAATACAATACACTCCATTGCACAAAAAAAAAAAATGATTATAGAACTATCTTCCAATTTTGACTTGGATTTTCATCCCACCTTTAAATTAACCTAACTGAATTTATTGGAAATAATGTGATAATTGTGCGCAATCAGTCTAATTGAGTTGACAAATTTGTGGATTGGTCTTTTTTCTCTCAGTTCTAACTTAGAACTTCTAGGAACTTTCTCTTCTATGTTCGCTGAGATCAAATAACAAATTAAACCACAAACTATACTCTTTTTTTTCGGCAGCACAAACTGTACTCTTTAACTGACCGTTTACTATACAGAATAATAAGTGAGAAGACACTCGTGAAGCTTGCATAAAGTCCGAT
This sequence comes from Flueggea neowawraea, assembly GCA_948243855.1. Classification (NCBI taxonomy): domain Eukaryota; kingdom Viridiplantae; phylum Streptophyta; class Magnoliopsida; order Malpighiales; family Phyllanthaceae; genus Flueggea; species Flueggea neowawraea. The sequence goes on along the minus strand of CAODLS011355759.1, from coordinate 10,112 downwards.
AACTTAATTAAGGTTAGAATTTTCGGCAGAATAGGTTTTCCTAAATTTGGTTCTTTTTTTTACACTTTTTTATAATTTTTTATTTACTAAAAAGATGGAATCTACAAAATCAGTGGTGTATCATGACATCCCAACGATATTAGCACACTAATAGCACCTGTATCATATTCTTGTGCTCCAATATATTATTAATAAAAAATGAAAAATTCATACAAAGTGTTGTAGTAACGAGACTACCTAAAACAGTCATTAAACATGTAGTAACATTATACTTTTTTATAATGTTCTGGTCATTAAACACAATAACCAGCCAACTCGACCGGGGTATGGTTTATTTGGAGCTTATTTTACATGCAGATTGAGTATCCTAAAAGTAACATTTTTCCAATAAGTACAAAATTTGATTCTTCTTGTCACAATTTACTTAATGACAGTATGCCTGTGATTTTATGGATTTTGTTGTTTCTTTCTAATGCATGTTCGTTCAAATTTGAAAAGAAAAGCAAAACCTCTCCTCACTCCTCCTTGCTTCCTGAAATTTGATCTAGTTTATTTGATTAACACCACTGCTTTTAATTAAATCTTTTTTTTCTTAAAATGTTAATATTTTAGAACTCAACACATAATTCTTTTTTTTTCCAAACAAGCTTAAACATTGATTTTATCAATTACATTTTTTTTTATATAGATGTCAAATAAACGAGGATGTTTTAATCTATAACCATAAAACTACTCTTCTAAAATAAGAAATGAATTTCTTGGGTGCAACCATATTCTGCTTGTGATTTCTGGATGCAGCGGGATGGGATTGTTACTGACAAGGTCCGTAAAGTATTTTAATAAAGGTACCTTATAATTAAATTCACTATCAAAGATTTGATGTGCATATATATATAGGACCAATGAGAATTGATTGTTGATCATGACTGAGACCAAATATTGAAGGCTATGCAGGCTCAGTGCCCTCAAATAGAGGACTCTCTTAAGTGCAGGCAAAGTCAGCTACATAGATAATATACATGTCAATTATTCAAATAAGGCTTGGCCACACATGGAACGACAAAACAAAATCATACATTTGTAATCCAAAACAAAACAAAATGATAAGGACCATGTTCAATGTGTTGTGTATATATTAATTTATCCTTGTATGGTTGTGCTTTGAATGTGAGAAGAATCGATTTAGTGGACGTAATTGCTCAATTGCAGCATTTATGATTCTGAGTTTCCTACTTCTTCAAATGCATCTCTGGTCTCTTCGTTTTGCCACCTTGTATCCAGTTCCCTTGCAGCTAGGTTAACTTTGCATGACATAGAAGTTTCAAACTCGTTCACTCGATCAAACTATAGCCGTCTTCTGAGTCAAGAAGTTTGGTAGGTATTAATTCAGTTAAGGAAAAGCATGTTCAGACAGTGCATATGTAAACCTTTTCGTTTACTCGTTGCTCAAATGCATTCTCTCTAATAATTTTGAGGCATACTGGTCAAATTGCAGCGTTTTTAACTACTATGTGCTGCCATAATATGGCAGAAAAAATAGTTGGCTGAGAATTTACATAGAATGAAGTCGCTTTCCCATGGGTATACCATTGACAGTTATTCATAAAACGATGGCAAAGTGTGTGATTATGAAGTAGTTATATCACAAACTAGCAGCCTTCACATGCCTGAAATATAAATCTTAATCACAAAAAAAGCCATAATGTAATTTATACTAGATTTAGCACTGTACTTAATTAGTTGAATAAAATATCCGTACTAATATGCTTATCTAATAGTACTGTACTCGTTCTAATGTTAAATGTGAGGGTTTGATCACCACTGTGAGTCAGATGTACTAAAGAAGCTCATGGTTGTTTCTCCAAACATGAATTGAGCATTTTAATTAATTTATTTCAACAAAAAGCATGGATGTGGGTTTTCATCTACCATGCCATCAGGCTCTTTTTAAGAATTGGTTGAACGATGCCACAGCTGATCACGAAATGTTGAATAAAACCAGGACCCCATAGAACTAGCCATGTTGCATTGGTCTTTACAACAAGCATGTGAATTAATGAAAAGAAGAAGAGAAATTGAAACTGAGTTTGCCACATTTTTAATTTCAGACGCTACAATGATATGTAAGAGTTTAATGGTAGTTTGGTATGGAACATACTATGCAATTTGAAGAAGGAACAAAAGACTAACTTCGATACAAAATTGCCGACCTTGACCAGCAAGGCAAAACCTTTTCTGATTTGCCTATTACTCAACTTTCTTTTGTCACCGAAAGTGAAGCAGATTACTAAAACTAGTAATTAGTCTATACTCTGTTCTTGGATGGTTTGTATTATTAGATTATAAAAATGGTCAAAGGTCTACTTCTAACACCCTATCGTTTTGCTCCAATATCAGTTTTGGCCTCGACGTTATCTTTTTCTGGCTTATGCCCCCGACGTTTACAAAAGGCACAGTAACGATCCCTTTCCGTGAAGGCTGTTAACTGCGAACTGTTACCATAAACAATAGTGGCTATTTTGGCAACAATAGTGGCTATTTCGTGATAGTTTTTGCTGATGAGTTCTTATTAGTCTAGTTGTTAATGTAGACTTGTATCATCTCTCTTTGTGTTTTACGAGGTATAACTAAGTTCCCCTCTAATTCAGAAAGATCGAAACGCTAAAACCCAAATCAACACTGGCATTGTCCTCGTCAACCCACATATGAAGTCCGCCGTCTCCTTCGAAATCAAAGGAATGTAGTCGATTATGAAAATGACTAGCAACCCAAGTTCCAGCACCAAATACATGCATTTGGCGAGATTTCTATAACCATTTAGAAAAAGAAAACTGAAGAAAAGTCGTAAGTTATCAAAGGTGCTCTCCAAATTTATGAAATGCATGTAAATTCTGACTCCCGTTTTCACATTTGGCATGATTTGACTAAAGGACAGTGAAGTATGGCATGTGGCTATATCTCCCCATATGTCCTCATCTTAAGCCTGAATTCAGCTACAAGTACAACGTTTTTGTTTTGTATAAGTTGGTCTGGTTTCAAAGACCAGTTGTCGCATAAGGTGCTCATCCAAACATATAGTTGTCGTCAATAAGGATGGTGATCTAAACGAAAATGTCCTGCCACAGGTGTAAGCTTCAATTGAAACGATAAAACCGCTCAATCCGCTCGCAATTGAATCGCTAATTCTGATTGTTTTCAAATTTAGAATCATTGCGGATCACAATTAATTAATAAATCTGCTAATATGCGATTTAGTTGCGGTTGGTATATATGTGTTTGTTAGATTTGTTCGATTTGTTTTAGATGGTTTGTTTATTAAATTTGATTAAGATTGACAATAATTTTTTGCTTGTTTTGTTTTATATTGTTTTCTACATTGCTATGCAAAAAACAATAACCTAATTTTCGATTGCTAACAAAAATTAAAAATTCTAGTTTGTCCAAAGAAACAAGCTAAAAAAACTGAGCAAACCAAACCGCAACTACTAATTAGTAATTAGATTTTGGAGAATTTAGCCGCATTTCTTCATTTTGCTTGATAAGTTCTTTTTTACGAATCTTTTACACAAAATTAAACTCTCCTTTTTATCTCATAAAAATAGGTAAGATTTCTTTTTTTGTCTGTCTCAAATTATATGCTTTTTTTCTTTTATGATGAATAATTATGTGGTATTTTATATAGTATTCCTATTTAAACGCATAATAAATTGTGCAATTGATTGAGTAGTGGCAAATGTAGTTTTGGGAAATTTTATTAAAATTAATGTTATCAATTAAATTTCTTAATTATTGTAGAAAAGTGTAGTTGTCTATTTTTATAGGATGGAAAATTTTATTAAAATTTCTTATCCGTGATTTAAATTAACGACGGATTCTTTTTTGATATTTTAAATGTGATGAAATGGAATGTATTTTGAGATTATTTTGTTATTGATAAATATCAATTATATTATGATGATATACATACAACCTATATTTTTTATTTATAATAATTTTTGTAACTATTTAAGACTTGCCTTCCCTCTCGATCAGATTACGAGTCTGCCTCTGTGACTGTGAGTAAGTAGGCTGTGAGTTGGTAACACTTGCTCCTGTCATGAGATCTTGTGACAATACATAAGGGGGGGCTGAGTTAAAAAGGACCTGAATGGATATTGTGACGATACATAAGGGTGGAACTGAAATGAAAATGGTTGGTTCAGGTACTATAGAGAATTGATGTTGTGGATTTTGTGGATCATGTGTCGTCAACACTTCTTGTTGTTGAATATCAGTTGCTTGTGGAGGTCTAGGCCCAAAACAAAAATTCAAAATAACTAAATAAAAATCGTGTTTATAATTTTTTTTCAAAACAATGAGCCACCCATTATTAAATTGAATCAGCTAGATGGAACCATATTTCATATAAAATTAAAACAGTTAACTAGGTCTAAATTAACATGAAATTATGGAGTACCCCGTCAGAAGATGTAATTGTTGCCTAGAATCATAATTTTGCATATCAAACGCATTAGGCCTCCCATAATTGATTGGACTTATATGCTGAGGCGTGATAATTCGTGTTAACTGTGTTGTAATCGTGTCATGTCATTTATATATTATACATCATTATACATGATATAAACATTACAAAAATTGAATACATATTATTCGTGTCGTATCATAATCATGCATTCACAATCGTGTTATCGTGTCAGAAATTGAAAGCTCTAATGCTGATTGTAACCTTTTAATTGCTGGAACCTATTGAATAGTCAAAACAAAAATGTGATCAGCAGCATATATTAAACAAATTCTTGTAAACATATATAATGATTTTAATAATATATAGAAAATATTATTTTAACAAAAAATTGTAAGTACCTTGAAGGCATGGAAGGACTAGGCAAAATAAAGTTATAACACTGAGGATTCATTCCATATGGGACTTGATGATTACCAAAATTTTGGAGCCTAAAATTCACGAAACCAATTGAAACTTACTCACTTGTTGGTTCTCAATATGGAATTACAAATTATGAAGTAATATACATACCTCATTTGGAAGGAACTAGGTTCAGGTGGCAGCATGGTGTTCCAACACTGTGTGTCATAAAAATTAGGTGCCATTGAAACTTGATGATTGCATTGATATGAGAAACTCTGGAGCCTATATTCATCATCTTCCTTGTCACTTAAACCTAACTTCAACCATGAAAAGAAATATACAAAAACAAAATCTTAGAAATGCTCTACTTAGTGCCTGGGATACACAGGCGGTACAGAAGCCATTGATGAGTAAGGATAATCGTTTAAGTTCGACTTGCCGAGACTTGATGCCAAACTGTTGGCTGCACAGGCCTTGATTGCAGTGAAGGGCCACTTGGCATGAAATTAGAACTTGGCGAGCCGATAATGTTAGCTCCCACGAATTGATTGTAGCGAGGCCTGGAAACAAGAAAGGAAATGAACTAATTGATTGAATTATTTGATCTCGCATAACATAGTTTTTAGTTTAATTTTTTTTTTATCGACAAAGGCCACCCATGCACTCTTCAACTTAGGCTAATCCCACTCATATATGGCATTATTCACCGCCAACTCAGTTAGAGGATGTACGTTGGCATTCTTATTGGAGTAAGCTCCGATACTAAGGAGTCGTACAATTAAAATGACTAATCAAAAAGTTGACGAGGATGTACGGATGTGTACCCTGATGAAGTAGTATTCATTGGCCTATAAGGAGTGTTGTGAGAGACTGGGAACCATGGCTGCTGTTGGTTGGCACATGATGATCTTCCATCCACAATTCCCTTCTACTCACAAAAAATTTTGATCAAAACATCATATCATAATGAAGTTTAATTCAACGAAAAAAATGGAATTGTAACTTTTGTACATGAATCGTCCCTAATACTAAGGATCGAGAGTTCAATTTCCAGCAGGAACAAATAAAACGTCATGTAAAAAAAAAGAGAAAAAATTTAAAAAAAATGTAGAGTATAATGAAGGACTAACCCTGGTTTGAGGATATGGAGGAAGGTAGAAATGTGCTTGATCACCATTGTTGTTGATCGTGATATTGTGTTGGATGTTCAGTCCAAATTGATCACCACAAAATGTGCAGCTCTGGCTAATAGGCGCCGCCATCTGATCAGGCCTACTTTGATAAATTAAGAAGTAAATAAGGGTTTTTTAATATGAAAGATGAAGAATTGAATGCAATTAATCAAATAATGTTGATCTAATCATCCATGATACATACTGGAGATGTTCAGCTTGTAAAGCACTTTGTGGTTCGTGCTTTGGCGGAAATGGCTGAACTAAGACATTATACTGAAGAAACCGTGTCCGCCTGTTCAAAATTGACATGAAAGAAAATTCTGATTAGTTGTAATTCATAATAATAATAATAATATTAATATTTTATCTTAAATACGGTTTGAGGTGCGATATTTTTTGGTAATAAACTTCGCTTACTCTAAAAGACATGAGAGTTGATGAAGATAATTCTCGTAATTAATCAATCGCACAAAAATAGTGGTAATCGTAAATATCCTAATTAATTACAATACCTTTCTGGTACAAATTCTGAAATGTACACTTCCTAACTTTTTATTTTGATAAATTGTTAACTTCCTAACTTAATTATAATTAATTAAGTAAATAGATCCAAAACACACATTTGCAAAATTTGCAGAATTATCATTTGGAGAGGCTTTTGATTGTCAATTAAGTTGTCATCAGCATCTTGGTGGTACAACCCGAAGTCTAGCTCAAAATCCTGTCTGTGTTCACACACACTTGCAAACTTTGCAACATTATCATTTGGAAAGGCTTGGGGGCTTCCATTGCCAATTAAGTTGTCATCAGCATCTTTGGTGGTACAATCTGAAGTCTAGCTCAAAATCCTGCCTTTGTTCACCACCTGAATTATCTGCCATCTTGAGGGATAAGAAAGCAGAAGAAGATAAGGGAGTAGAAGAAGAGAAGGAAAGTAGAGTAGAGAGAAGAAGAGGATCGAGAGAGGAGAAGAGAAAGTGAGGGAACTCATCAGTTTCTTATTCATCAATAATGCCCATGTAACATCTATCAGATATGCATTTATGTGCCAGCTCAAAAATGCTGACTCAGCTACTACTGATGCTGCTGCACATATTGACTCAACAAGAAATCACAACCAATACAATTCAACATAACTAATCACTATGAGAGACTACTAGAGATGTAACAAGTCACTTAACCTAATTCAAATGTTTTTTTTTGTCAGTATAGTCGAATTCATTAAAATCCCAGCCACCAAAGTGGTGACCGAAAAGAAGTAATTCAAATGATTGGATATATGCTTATTAGTTCGACCATCTTACAAGAAAAAAGAAGAAGAAAACTTTCATATAGAACTATGAAGAGAGAAAGAGTACTTAGACTTACTACTATACAAGTAAACGAAAACAACAAAAAACAAACTAATCATGTTTATACAAGAATAAAAGAATAATTTTACATGATTCAACCGTTTAGATTTTCTGGAAGCACAAGCAGGAGAATATATATCCCTAAATGCATATACAATGACAAGGCTAGGAACTGGCGATGGTGTGGGCGAACCGTGAAGTGCAGATTTATTTTTAACAATTAATATAGTATCATCATATAATATGAAAAGAAATCATTAAAGCAAGTTAAATAATTAAATACAAGTACTGGTCATGCGATACTTGCACCGGTGGCACGAGCCATTTGATTCATTCGATTTCTATATCTTAAAATCGATTCAAAATAGCTTAATTCATATGTTACTCAAATCAAATCAGTTCAGTGAATTTTCACTTACTGTAGATTTAAAGACAATTAAATCTACTTGTAATGTTACAAGACAATTACTTTTATAATACCTGTTGAGAAATTGTAAAGCTTGTTATTATGAATTAACCGTCAAGCTTTAACTCCCCTCGGGACCATGTTGAAATTATCTAACATTTTTTTAGTTTCAGGGGCTAAAATGACATGTAAGAGTCCAGCAGTAGTTTGGTATGGAACACTCTGTACAACTTGAAGACGAGAAAAAAGACTATAACTTGGAGACAAAATTGCCAACCTTCACCAGCAAGAAAAAACCTTTTTCTCTTTACCTATTGCTCCACTATCTTTTGTCACCAAAAGTGAAGCAGTTTATGAGTGTCAAATCAAATCATGAGCAGATACAAGAAATGAACAAGAATCGCATCACATTCACCTTCACATGCAAAGTGACTGTCTTTTTCTCCTTTATAGCATGGGAAATGACTTAGGCGCAGCTGATAGATTCTAATTGTTCTGGTATTGTGTTTATTGCTTTTACAACTCAATGATTCACAGTTCCTAATTACCAGTGATGACATCTATTCTTCACTCCAATAAAGAAATATCATATTCATGTCTAGCATTACAGAGCAAGCTTCAAGTATTCTAAATTTAAACATGCTTCCTTTATATGTGTAATTAAACTACCAACTATTCAACTAAATCTGTGGCATTGACCAGAGTTCCATTTAGGTTTGCTATAGTTTATGTTCATTATGCTTGTTACATAATCTCTTCCACTTCTTTTGATATGGCATGCATTCAGGTAATAAAACTATCTGCGGTGTAGAAGTAGAATTACAAGAGAGAGAATTATGAGAATTTCTCACGGGTTATGTTTGCCTAGAAAAATAAAAAGAGAAATTGCTATTCTACACGCATCTGAGCTTCTGTGGCACATTCTTATTCTGTATATTGATTATAACGCTCACTGAGAAAAAGGTCACAACATGCAGAACCATTCACAACATCAGTATAGCATAATAAAAGACTAAGAGTTACCTTCATATTCTGCTCCTTTTTTTGGGAGGAAGGTCAAAAGAAGATAAGGCAACCGGACATTCGTCATATGCAAGCACCAAAGCCATTTTTCTGCATTATTGAGCAAGAAAAGAGAGGTAAGAAAATGAATGTAAAACCATCACATTCCAGAGAATGTGTTTGCTTGCTCTCATCCACGAATAGAAATATAACACAATTTCCTTGGATCTAGATTAAATGCTGGTCAAAAAGTAAACTTGATAGTGTAAATTGACAAGAAGTTGTTACATGCTCAGATTCATTTGGTGAAATTATAGTTATTACAAAAAATTACTTCTGCGCGAGCAATAAATGGTTTTGCATAAACCTTATGTATAATATATGTTGCTTTCTCAAGTATCACAAATTCCGGACAGCAAACCATGGATAAGAAAGAAACATCGGCTATACTGAGAACCAATTTAGTCCCTGCTAACATCCAATGATAACTTGGAAATTTATTTTTTTGGCAACTAACATGGAAATGTTGATAAACAGCTCCTAAATGCTAATATTAGGCCCCGAAATATCATGAGGAAAATCTAAAGCTTCCTCAAAACTTACCAAAGAATCCAGCAGGGAAACCTCCGAGTACTATTTTCCACAGGCAGTTGACTGTTGGAAGAAAGCATCCAGCTTCCCTTCCTGTTTGCAATTTTCGCTAGATTGTCTTCCAAAATTTATTCAAGAAAGAAGTCACTTTGTGAGATTCAACTTCATTTATACTCCCAACGCCTTTTGGTAATCCAGGGTACATAACAGTCCTCCGCAAATCCCAGATGAAACAGAAAAGCAGACCTTCATGTATACGTGGAATACTCTTTGGGATCACATGCTTGTTTTAAATGTCCATTTAAACTAAGCAAAGCGCCATCGACTTTCTCTTGTTGACTATGCTTTTTATCTTTGGACATAAACTCATAAATATCATTTCCTACTTGGATTAAACTACAACCAGGAACTTTTTCTAAGCCCTGCCATCTCATTGCCATCCGAAATCTTGAGGAATCTTCCCATTTACCACTTGATGCACTTAAATTGGAGATCAGCGTCATATAGCTTGGATTCGAAGGCTCACAATCCAGGATTTTTCTGGTAACTAAGTCTAAAAACTCACTGTTACCATGGATCTTACAAGACCCCAGCAACGTAGCCCAAATGACTGCATTTGGCTCCAAATGCATGCTTCCTATAAACCTGATTGCTTCCTCCAACTTCCCTGCTCGACCAAGCATATCAACAATACAACCATAATGCTCAATCCGAGGTTT